>MCJB01033660.1:93829-129867 GCA_002018475.1 Nicotiana obtusifolia | reverse complement strand
GGGGGGGGGGGGGGGGGGAGGGGTGGTACTGGTTTGAAATTTTCCTCTGATATTGGTGTTAGCTAGTGGGCTTGACATAGTGACTGGATGGTTCTGTGTTGTAGGTGTAGCAGTTGGCTTGACTGTTGCTTCTCTTGTTGATATGGGGTGCTTTGGCTTGTCAAAATTGGATGAGACTTTGGGGAGGGCATTATGTGAGGTGGGGGTCTGTTCCTTAGTTTGGTGTATTATAGCTGGTGTGTGTCGTGCAGTAGTATTGGTTTGTGTTTGATCACTCATTTGCTGGGCTGTTTTAGTGAAGTTTTCAAGACTGACCTGTTGAATATTGCTTGTGGAGGCAGGGGTGTTAATGTTCAGTACTGTGGGCAGAGTAGTCTCCTTATTTTGTACTTGATCCTTAGGCTGCTGGAATATTTGTGGGGAAGCATCAAATCTGACTTGTTTGCTATGACTTGTAGACGCATGAGAATGAGCTATTTCTTGTGGCATTTGCATCACCGGCTCAGCAGTTTTATATAACTGCTCATTTGCAGTATAATGCAATTTGACAGGAAATCGAGCAGACTGTCCATCTCCTATTTTATCCATTATGCTATCAACATTGGAAGTATTTGTATTGTCATTTAGGATTGGATTGGCAGCCACAGCAATTACCACTGGAAGTGAGATATTACTGCCAGTGAGCTGGTTTCCCGCAATAGAAGAAGAAATGTGATCTCCTGTTCTTTGCTTTATGCTATCCTCATTTACAATATTTGAAGTGTCATATGGAATAGGATTGGTAGCCACAGTAGTCACCATTGGTAATGGACCAGCACTGCCAGTGTACTGGTTTCCTGTGATAGAAGGTGAAACGTGAACACCAAGATTTTTTTGATGCGATTGTTGAACTTTTTTGTGGCGACTAATTTACTTATGACTTTGAGAAGCTTCAGGAGTAATTTTATTATTCAATTGAGCAGCTGCAGTGGTTTTAGCATTCAGTCGAGCACCTGGTGTGCGCGACTTTCTCAATTCCTTCTTTTGCAATGTTGTGGGATTTGATTCAATAGAAATAGGAATTGAGGGGTGGTAAACACTCTCCTTAACGTGTGGAGTCGATTGGCATTGGTCTTGGGTCGATTGATATAGCAGAGCACCCTTCCCGACCAACTGTTGCATTTCTGCCATGTTCGACTGGTCGGAGCTTCCTATTCCGGCGGTGGAGTCGCCTGAAAATTGGTGGGGGAGTCGGACTGGACTTGAGTATGGGTCTACTGCACTTGGAATCACTCGATTTGGTTCAGAATCGAGTGAGTTATCATCAGTTGCTCCCAGGCGACAAAAAGCTACAGTGATCCCTTCTGTCTTTTGATTTTCTGTAGCTACTGGGTTAATCATTTGGAGTAAAGTCTGTTGGGGATGATTCACCATCGGAAGGGGGTTTTTTTGGGACAAGTCCGGTGGCTTTTCACCACCAGATGAGGGAGAATCGGTCATTTACAGTCGACCACTGTTCACCTTGTTCGCTTTGTACGGAGAGAAAATGTTTCCGTTGGAGCCTTTCGCTCATCCTGTTAAGCAAGCCCAAAAGCGATTTAGGTCGGACTTTGTTCCCTTGATCGAAAGTGAAGTTAACAAACTCATTGAAGCTGGCTTTATTCGTGAAGTTAAATACCCAACATGGGTTTTAAGCATTGTTCCCATGACAAAGAAGAATGTCCAAATTTGAGCGTGTGTTAACTTTAGGGATCTCAATAATGCATGCCCAAAGGATGAATTCCCGCTTCTGATTCCAGAGCTTATGATTGACTCTTCCACTGGTGCGAGGCAATGTCATTCATAGATGGTTCATCAGGCTATAACCAAATTCATATGGCACCAAAATATGAAGAGCATACTGCATTCCGCACCCCTAAGGGTATTTATTGCTATAAGGTAATGCATTTTAGCTTGAAAAATGTTGGTGCTAGTTACCAAAGGGCTATGAAGAATATTTTGATGACCTTCTCCACATGAATGTTGAATGGTATATTGACGATTTGGTGGTAAAATCAAGAAAGAGAAATGACCACTTGAAAGACTTGAGAATGGTATTTGAGTTGCTTCGGAGGAACCAACTTAGGATGAATCCACTAAAATGTGCCTTTGGAGTTACTTATGGAAAGTTCCTTGGTTTCATTGTCTAGCATTGAGGGATCAAAATTGATCAAGCCAAATTTGATGCAATTTTGAAAATACCTGAGCCTCGAGATATTCATGAATTGAAAAGTTTGCAAGGAAAGCTAGCTTATCTTAGGAGATTCATCTCGAATCTACCTGGGAGATGCCAACCATTCAGTCGCTTTATGAAAAACAGTGTCCCTTCAAGTGGGACCAAGCCCATAGCAATGCCTTTGAGAGCATTAAATCCTACTTGATGAAGCCTCCAATTTTAGCAGCCCCTATACCTGGAAAGCTATTGATATTATACATTGCTGCACAAGAAAAGTCTAATAGAGCACTGTTGGCCCAAGAAAATAGTGAGGGTAAGGAAAACTCTCTTTACTACTTGAGCAGGATGATGAAACCAAACGAGCTGAATTATTCGCCAATTAAAAAGTTATGTTTGGCGCTAGTCTTCTCAATCCAAAAGTTGAAGCACTACTTTCAAGCTCATGTCGTTCGTCTTGTATCTAGAGCAAATCCCATCGAGGTCGTGATGTCAAAACCTATCCTTAGTGATTGAATAGCAAGGTGGTACCTCCAGTTTCAACAATTTGAAATGGTGTACATCTATCACAAGGCTATAAAAAGACAAGCATTAGCGGACTTCTCGGAAGTTCACCCTATACCTAATGATTGGGAGATAACTGACGAACTACCTGATGAGGATGCAATGGCCATCGAAGTTCAACCTTCATGGAAGATGTACTTTGATGGTGCTGCACATCATGGAGGAGCTGGGGCTGGCGTAGTATTTGTCACCTCTCAGGGAGAAGTTTTTCGCTACTCTTTTACATTGACGCAACTCTGCTCCAACAACGTTGTTGAGTATCAAGCATTAATACTTTGACTTGAAATGGCTGTGAAAATGAAGTAGTTGTAATTGCAAGTCTTTGGTGACTCTCAGTTAGTGATCAACCAGCTTTTAGGTAGTTACGAGGTCAAGAAACCAAAATTGTATATCATGATTATGCTAAAACATTTATAGGGTGGGTCGGTGACATAACTATTCAACATGTGCTTAGGAAAGAAAATAAAAAGGCTGATGCTTTAGTTGCCTTAGCTTCATCATTAACCCTGCCTGAACAAACGTAAGTTACTATTTGCCAAAATTGGGTAGTACAACTGCCGGATGAGGGTGAAAGTGAAGAAAATGAACTCAAGCATCTTGTCGCTGTTTCTAAAGCTTGAAAAGGAAGAATGATGACAACCCATTATCGATTATTTGAGCTATGGGATACTTTCAGAAAATCCGAGGAGAAGGACTGAAATTTGTCGCCGTGCACCTCGCCCCTTTAATATAAAGATACTTTATACAATATATAATTTGAGGGAGTTGCTTAGGGGAAGATGAAGCACTCCAAGCTTTGCAAGAAGCACATTATGGGATATGTGAGTCACACCTCTTTGGACCAAAGCTCCACTTTCATATAAAAAGGATGGGATACTATTGGCCGACGATGGTAAAGATTGCTTGGACTATGCTCGAAGTTGCAAGGTTTGCCAATTCCATGCAAATTTTATTTATCAGCCTCTCGTAGCGTTGCACCCGACTGTTGCATCTTGACCATTTGACACTTGGGGATTAGATGTAGTTGGACCACTTCCAAAGTCCTCTCGTGGGTACCTATACATCTTGGCTGCAACTGACTGCTTCTCAAAATAGGCTGAAGTTGTAGGAGGTACAGAAGAAAAATGTTGCAAGTTTTATCTGAGTAAACATAATCTATAGCTTTGGCATTCCTTGTTACATAATAACGGATAATGGCAAGCCATTCAACAATAGGTTGATGAACAAGATTTGTGATCTCTTTGGCTTCAAGCAACATAACTCTTCTATATACGATGTTGCTGCCAATGGTCTAGCTGAGGCATTCAACAAGACTCTATGAAACTTGTTAAAGAAAGTTGTCTCCAAATCTATACGAGATTGGCCTGACCATACGGAATAAGCTCTGTGGGCATATAGGACAACTCACTGCACACCTACACAAGCGACCCCTTATTTATTTGTTTATGGAGTCGAAGCTATTTTTCCAATCGAGCATCAAATACCTTCATTACAATTAGTTATTCAAGAAGGAATCACTAATGAAGAAAATGCTCGACTTTGACTAACAGAGTTGGAGGCTCTTGATGATAAGAGGTTGAAAGCTCAACAGAGCCTTGAATGTTACCAAGCTCGATTATCTCGAGCCTTCTATAAAAGAGTTTGCCCAAGATCGTTTCAAGTAGGATATAAAGTCCTTGCCATACGAAGACCCATCATTACTTCCCATAAACCTATTGGAAAGTTCACTTCAAAATGGGATGGGCCATATGTCGTGCAAGAAGCTTATTCAAGTGGAGCTTACAAGCTGTTGATGCGGATGGCATGAGAATCGGCCCTATCAATGTAAAATTCTTAAAGAAGTATTATCCTTGAAGTTACAACGCTCCTTGATGCACGAGCCTGAACTACATATTCCTACACTCTTGGCCCGCATGAGTCTAAACTGTACGACCCACCAAAAAAAGGTCCGCTAGGTTGAAAACCTCAAAAAAGGCATCCTAGACAAAAGTTAGGACATAAAAAATGAAAAAAATAAGTTCGCTAGGTTGAAAACCTCGAAAGAGGCGGCCTAGGCAAAAGTTACGACATAAAAAGAAATCACCCATTCTAAACTACAGTATGACTTGATCCTCTTCACCGAGATACGTAGGCAGCTAAGTTTCATTCTAAATTCAGTCACATGAGTTCAAAAGATACATAGTGCCACAATCGTTGTTCGAATGAAGTACGACGGAATGTAATCCATTCAATTAGCACTTGAAAATCAAGCTGAGATACCATTCTTCTGTTAAACTTTGGATCCCATTTGATTTAAAGCGGGCAAGCCGCTATGGTAAATTGGTGTCTTCAATGAAATGATTATAGTCTTTTAGGAGGCTACAAAGTATTTGCATTGAGGTCTGGGGATTCGCTATGTAGTTATGTTCGCATAACCTTCAAGTTTGTTGGTCTTTATATCCGCTCTCTACCCTAAAAAAAGGAAAAAAAGAAAGGTGTCAAAAGGGAATACAAGTATAAAAAGGAAGATTGGTTGGCACAACGTTTCAAACTCAGTGAGACTTGAACCCAAGATATTTGGTGAGAATGGAGCTCTTGAATTTTGATTGATAGCAAGAAAAACGTCCTGTGATCCCGAGGCTTCCATACCAAAGCATAAAAGTTTTGGCGAAGTTGTGCCAATTCGAAAATGTCGGTATATCAAAATCTGATATTGATTTTGAAATATTATCTGAAACTATCATTAAGTTATTAAATCCTACAGTTTGGTCATGTTTGAGATTTTGAAGTCTTGTTTTCAAAAAATCAAACGGTTAGTGATTTTGACGTTCCTACATCAAGATATAAACGTTTTGGTGAAGTCGCACAAGTTTGAAAGCATCAGCATGTCAGAATTTTATGTTGACTTTGAAATATTATCTAAAACTATCCTTAAGGTATAAAATCCTACATTTTGTACATCTTTTAGATCTTGAATTCTAAAATTCCAAAAAATTAAGCGGTTCATGATTTCAACATTTCTACGCCAAGATACAAAGTTTTTGGTGAAGCTGCGAAAATCTGAAACTATCAATGTGTCGGAATTTAAAGTTAGTTTCAAAATAATATCTGGGACGATTCTATATGTGTTTGATTCTGAATTTTGGATATATCTTATATCTTGAAGTCTAGTTTTCAGAAAAGCAAACGGTGTGTAATTTTGACGTTTCAACACCAAAATACGAATTTTTTGATGAGACTGCAAAATCTGAAATAGTCAGCATGGTGCAATATAAAGTTGGCTTTAAAATATTATCTGGGGCGATTCAGAAAATGTTTGATTTCGCATTTTGAATATGTCTTAGATCTTGAAGTCTAGTTTCCAAAAAATCAAGTGGTTCATGATTTCTATATATCTACACCAAGATACAAATTTTTTTGTGAAGCTGCGCAAATCCAAAATTATCAACGTGTCAGACTGTTTCTTAAAAAAAGGATTTTCGTTGTGAACTTTTAAAGGTGTTCGTCTCAATCTTTTAAAAGTTCTCATGGCGAACGTTAAAGGGTTCTCACTACCGACTTTTAAGGATTTCTACCACGAGCTTTTAAGGAACTTCGCCATGAATTTTTAAAAGTCTTCATCACATGCTTTTAAAAGTCTTCATCGCGAATTTTTATAGGTCTTCACTGTGAACTTTTAAAGACCATTACTGCGAGTTTTTAAGAATCTTTGTGTGAACTTTTATGGGTCTTCTCCTTAAATTTTAAAGGTCTTCATCGCGAACTTTTTGGGTCTTCGCCACAAATTTTAAAGGTATTCATCGCAAATTTTTAAAGATCTTCGACTCAAACTTCTAAAGTACTTCGTAGTTTGACGAAGTCACCTATAAAAGTAGAAAAGAAAAAAAGTGACAATTGAGTAAAAAGAAAAAGAAGAAGAAAGCACAAGGAAAGAAGAAGAAATTACCTTTGCGTCAATGCCTTTAAGTCGTCAAAAGTAGACTCAAGGTGGCTTACAAACACTGAAATCGGCTCTAATTGGTCGGAGATCATTGATATATATAGATGTTTGAAGACGGCATTGCAAATTTATACCCGATGTGGGATCCAAAGCTTAGGCGGCTGGGACAAGTCGTTTCCAATGCGGACTCGGTATCCATCTTCAAAGAAAAATTGAATATGCGTAGATTGCATCCTGTCAGTAGCAAAATATGTATTCCACTTAAAGACAAAAAGGGATTACTTTGAGAAGAATACATTGCTAAATAAACAAAGAATACTGCGTGGACATAGTGAGGATGCAATATGTCTACTCATTAGATGTCATTGCAATTGAAAAGATTCTTTCCTAACTAAGGGAAATTAGAAATTTCAAGAAAACAAAAGTTAGACTCAACTACAGGGTCTATGTTATGGGAATACGTCTCCTGAAAGTTCCAAATGATTCGAGATATTTAACAATTTGCTAGTACTTCAAGCCTAGTATTGAGGATTATTATGTCTAAATTCCAAACAAGTCTTAGAGTAGGGGGCATTTGTAGGCATGTAAAATTTATTGGATTCAAATTCAATAAATAATTTGGATTATATTTTAAATATACTAGTCCAAATAAATATTATGGGCTAATATAATTGATTTAATTATATATGTCTAATATATATGAATTAAATAAATAAGTCTAATCCATTGGGCTAGCCCATTTTATTGGGCTAAAGTGATGAGTCCAGTTTATTAAGCTCAAGTCATCTTCCTAGAGTCCCACTTTGGTGCCACGCGTCAAATGATGTGGCGCGCCAAGTCAAACGGAAGAGCCAATAGGATCGTCCCACATGTCAAAATAACAAGGCATGCCAAGTCAAATTAAAAGGCTAATGAAACTGCGCCGCATGTGCAAGTGACATGTTCTAACCAATCAAATGCGACTTTGTCACGCTTCAATCTGATTGGCCACAAAGAGTTTGTTCTAATTACAACCATTCTCTTCCACAACTATAAATATAGGTCTTCCTAACTCAGATGGAGCAGAAATTACAACAAGAATCAAGAGGGAGCCCATGGATCAAACACCGCAGATTTCTCTAAAAGTTACAAGCATTCAAGTATTCTAAGGATTAAAAGATCAAAACGAAAATTCAAGAACAAGCTGCAAGCCCTTGGATTAAAAATACATCAAGATCAATATCAAACCTCAAGCACTTGGATTAAAATAAAATAAAATTCAAGATTAAGCTTCAAGGCTCTTTTATTTACTATTGGAAAGAAGAATCGGAGGATTCATAGAGCTTGTAACACTCATGTTGTTTGAAATAATATACTACGATTGTTGCAATACTTTTTCGGTGTCAATTATTTTCTTGATGCAAATTTTTTTGTTTGCAATCATATTTTGAGAGTGGGAGTTTAAATTTGGATGGCTTTTGAGGCGATTTTCACAATTTGGAAAATGTATGTTGCTTCTTGCATGACCGGCTGATGTAGTTAGAGCCAAGAAAAACACAAAGTCCTATCCTGGACCTTCTTGTTAGAGGGTAAGCAGCTCAATCTGCATCTGAAAATTCGACTAAATTAAGAGACAATTTAGTTGAAACACGCAGGCCCAACTCGAGTGCATCTGCTAGGTAGCGAAGAATATGTTTAACCTCATCCCAGTGTACATCAGTAGTGCTTTGCATAAACTGGCACAAGAGGTTAACTGAGTGAGAAATCTCAGGCCTATTACATGTGATACTACAATGCGCCAATGATACTTCGGTATTCAAAGGCAGGCACAGGCGATCAATAGTAAGTATGAACATCATGCTTTAAACAGAGTGGAGTGTCAATTGCCCTAGCACCCAAATTATTGGATTGATAGAGAATATTTGCCATATACTTGGCTTGGCTGAGAAAATACCATCAAAGGTGCATTGTACCTCAATGCCAAGAAAGTAATGGAGATCACCCATATCCGTCATCGCGAACCTCGATCGAAGTTTGTCGATTAGACCATTCAGAAGGAAAGAGTTGCTTCCTGTTATGACAATGACGACATAGAGGAGCAGCAACATAGAACCCTTTGAGCAATGAAATAAAAATAGTGAAGGATCAACCTTACTACAAGAAAAACCAAGATGAAGATGGTAAGAAGTGAATTTGTGAAACCATGCCCTTGGTGCTTACTTTAGGCCATAAAGTGCTTTCTTCAATAGACAAACATGATTTGGAAATATATGATCAAGAAAACCTGGGGGTTGCTCCATGAATACAGTTTCGTTGAGGTCGTCAGGTAAAAATGCATTCTTGACGTCAAGTTGTTTGATATGCCAATTCAATGTAATCCCAATAGACAACACTAGCCGAATTGTAGTTGCCTTAACAACTAGACTGAAGGTGTCGTTAAAGCCGACTCCTTCAAGTTGATTGTATCCCTTTGCAACTAAGTGAGCTTCGAATTGTTCCACTGATCCATCGGGCAGGATTTTGGTCTTGAACACCCATCTCGAGCCTACGACATTCACATGAGGTTTGCGAGGTACCAATGTCCAAGTATTATTAGAGTTAAAAGCTCTTAGTTTCTCATTTATGTTAGATAACCAATGAGGTTTAGACAACGCAGTTTTTATTGTTTTTGGTTCAAAAATATCAGTGTGAAGGGAAGCCGTGAGGTTGAGGGATTGGAAAGTGGGGTTGGTCATGTCTTGAGTCTTATTTCGCGTGAGCATATGGGGGATGTTATCTGTTGTTTGGGGAATAGTAGGGATGTTACCAAGTGAAGTATGAGAGGGAGATATAGGTGGAAATTCAACAAATAGTTCAATACCTAGTATGCTAGACAAATCACTGCTAGAGGAGGAAGCTGCCGATTTGGATAGGGAGGAAGAGGCAATGTTTGGACACACTGAAGATACTGGTTGTTCAGGTGTTTGAGTAAGGCTTTGGCTTGTTGTATTTGTCTCAAAATGACCCAGGAGTTGTGTTGTATGAGCAGGTTCTTTAGTTGGCTGGGGCAACGAAACTGAATGATCAAATAGTGTAGATTCATCAACGGCTGATGATGACGTGGACTGATCAAGTTGTTGTGCTGGTTCTAGAGATGATGAAGCATTCTACTAGAGGAACTCATGAAAAGTGGTTAAATGTGAAACACCTGAATCTGTAGATGAAGAACCATTGGCAGATTCATAGGGTAAGTATAATTCATCAAAAATTACGTGTCTTGATATAAAAACCATTCTTCTTTGAGGATGATAACATATGTATCCTTTGTGAAGCAGATTATATCCTATGAACACAGAAGGAAATGTCTTCTTTAGAAACTTATTTTTGTTGTGGCCTTTTAGATAGGGAAAACATCGGCACCCGAAAAATTTTAAAAAGGCGATGCCGTGCTCAAAGTGGAAGTAGGCATCCTGTTGATTAAGAAGGCGGCAGTCATAAAATCTTCAACGAAAAGGAATGATGGTAGATTTGCATTAAATAAATAGGTTTAACCAATTTTAACAATATATTTGTGCTTTCTTTCTGCAACTCCATTTTTTTCCGGAGTATGTGGAGAAGAGATTTGCCGTTTAATTCCATTCTGAGCCAAGTAAGTTATGAACTCAAGGTTGTTGAATTCACCTCCCCATCACATTGAAATACCTTAATTTCTTTTGAAAACTGATTTTCTACTAATTTATGAAAGACGACAAAAGTAGGTAAAAATCAGATTTCTTTTTCAAAGGATAAATCCATGTTAACCGGGTACAATAATCCACAAAAAGTGCATAATCGTTTATTCCTTGAGATGATTCCACAGGAGCTGGTCTCTATAAATTGCTATGTATTTTTACTAATGAATCAAGTTATCTTTTACTTGACACTTGGAACGATAACTTACAACTTTTTTCCATTTGACAACTAGTACAAACTGAAAATTTTTTATTCCAACTTTTGACATCAATTATCTTATTACTATGCAAAAAATTAAGAGATCTAAAGTGTGGGTGTCCTAATCTTTGATGCCATATTATATCTGAATTCCTCTTAATTTTCGTAGCAATCAAGACTTTGTGTAAGTTTCCTTCCAAAGCGTACAATCCACGTTTGTCACTTCTCTTGGCTAGTGTTAGTCCTGTGCTCTTCTACTTAACAACAAAACCCTCGTCAGAAAACAATAGCAAGCAGGGATTATTCTTCACAAGTTCACTAACGGAAACAAGGTTCTTCTTAAGTTTAGGTACAACGAACACATCTTCAAATAAAGGGTTTTTCCAATATGCTTATTATCTATGTGTGAAATTTGTAGGTTATAACCATTGCCTAACATAACAAAATCCATTCCTTTAAAAGGCAAGGATTTTTCGAGATTACCTGTAGTTTGCACCATGTGATTGGTAGTACCGGAATCCATATACAGATTATTATCTGGTTGGTAACTAATTTCCGTTGTTGGAAGAGCCTGAGGTACTTCTTGTTGGGATGAATGGTTGGAGTAATCCCATCTATAAAAATAATAAAGCGTCGTATGATTGCTCCTTCTACAAATTTGGCATGGATTGTTTTTAGAGTTCCCATTATGCTGATTACTTCCATTTAGTGATGGACCATATTGCCTCTGGTTGTTTGTTCAGAATCCTCTACCTCTTTGTTGTCCACATCCCCTATGGTAATTTCCATGACCTCTTCCTTGTGACTTTTGAGTCACAAATGCCATTGCTGAGTCAAGTGCAGCATGTGCTGCCTACTCGTCTCCATCTTCTCGCATCTCAAGTCCCTTAAGAGCATTGACAAAATGGTTAAACATAGGATAAGGAGGTTTACTCAACATCATAGTACGAAGGATCTTGTATTTGCTTCCAAGATCTCTAGAAAAATTATTAACTTTGCTATCTCCGTCTAGTAGTTTGTGTATAGCCATGAGGCTATCACAAATTCCTTTAGACTCTTTTATGTATTCATCTATAGGTTTAATTCCCAATTTCACGGTTTGAAGTTGTTGCTTCAATTGAAACTCCTTATCTTTTCTTGCTTGCAGATAGGTATCTTCAAGACACGACCATATTTGTTTTGCCGTAGCACATTCTATGATGAGGAACATGGACTCTTCTATCATTTTTCCAGATAGACAACTCCTGCCTAGAACATCTCGTTCTTCCCAATCGATGAACTTGGGGTTGAGGACAAGCTCTCCTTTCTCATCTGATATATTCTCGGATGGTGGCTCTTCTTTAATTATTTTATCAACCTTTAAGGTTTGCAGTAGTTGAAGGATTTGTGTCCTCCAAACTAGATATTTTGATGGTTTCAATTTGATAGGACAGATTGCTATAAGTTAATGGAGTGAAGATAGTGAAAGGGACAAGGTAGGATTTGAGAACGAGGCCACGTCTGATGTTTAGGATGAGATAGCATCAGGATCGTGTTATAGTCGAGCCTATGCTTCTGATACCATGAAGAAAATAATTACAAGAATGGCTTGAATGTTTCAAGTCTTGTTTTCATAATATGATGCATTAGATATCATGGGGAATATATACATGTTTTAAGGAGAGTCCTCCAGAATATCACTTAGCTACTTAGCCTCTATCTATACATGTTTGTATATATCACGACTACTCTAAGGTGTTATCTCTTAGGCGGATATGTTTAGGAGGGATACAACAATCCTAAGATGACTCTAAAAGACCTACCCAGGTTGGGATTGTCTATCACGAAGAAGTTGAGTGCAAGGACCAACAGCTGGGACAAACACCCTACTACAGAGGGACGTCACCGGGTATATCTTCACCCGTGGGCACAAACACAGTGCTCAAAAGAAAGGGGCGTCAGTACGGAAAATATTCTGAATATGTATGACTGAGAAGGCATATAAATCTAAGACATAGCATAAGAGATATGAATACATGATTTCTACCTGAATACTAAAGACAAGCCACGCGGGGTGCAAACTGTTAAAACCATAAAACTTAAAAGTTTGAAGATTTACAAAAGGTTAAGCCAGTCATGGAGACTACGCATTAAATATAAGATAATATTACTCAGCCACTCTGTGAGGCATATTATTTCATATCGCACATTGCCTCGTAAAGGACTCGGTAAACTTTTATTCTTATATCACATCGTACCCGACCTCGGGAGGTCTCGGTTGTGGTCGGCCTCAAGAGATCTTTGTCATACCCGGCCGCACAAGGGATCAGCAGTGTTTCATACATCATTTTCGTACTTGGCCATCATAGAGAGTCCGGTCATACCCGGCCACATAAGGTCTCGGTAGTATTTCACATTGTATCTCATCATGCCCAACTGATCAATGGTTGTACAATAGGTGTCATACATGGCCAACTATAGAGTGGCTCAGTAATAGATACATATACTATAGTGCAATGCAAATTAAATTTCGAGGAAATACCAAGATTGAACTCAAAATGGATCATGAATCATATCTATCCGTCCTTAGGATACTCTATAGGAATACCTCAAACATGAAGGAATGCCACTAGTTAGAACAATGCACAAAAATTAACAACATTATTGAAAGGGGCATGGGATACATCAATCTTACGATACAGGAACCTTTGAAGTAGGGAGAGACATTATTACTAAGTCATGCCAAGAAAGAAGGTTGACCTACATACCTTTTTGAAGAACTAATTACATTTCTATGATAGTCAACTCTGCCTCCAACGATTCTCCAAAACCAATACAATAAGATAATAGATATTGTAGCGACGATTTCAAGCTTCTTCATGCTAGATCCTACTAGATTCACCTTCGACTTGGCCTTAGACTGTTTGGGGATTCAAAAGGAGAATTGAGAGCATTTTTGGGGTGAACTAAAGTTGGTGACACTTTCTAGAATGAAAGAGAAAGAACTACACTTCCTTTTATACTATGCCAAGTCTAGGAATTTCCGCTATTGTTACATGCAATACGGGTAGCCCCGTCCCGGTTGTAGCACCAAATGAAACTGATGGTGTTAACCTAATGAAACGTGTAATCCCCTCTATCCCCATATGTGTCTCCGACCGATTGTTCATGTCAGAAGCCCCATTTATCAATCTTTAATTTTTACGTGTGGGGTATGACCTCATACCCTCTTCAGAACATTCACCCTCGAAAGTTGAATCGTAGTCACTCCTTCCAAACTTCTTTAGTCATCTTGAGTCCTGCCTATTTGGCTACAACGTTACCTCCCGTAGTATGGAACAAACGAGGGTACTTGGATTTCATATCGTCTTCAGCTTCCCACATCATCTCTTCTACATTGTTGTTCCTCAAAAGTACTTTAACTGAAGCTACCTCTTTGGTTCACAGCTTGCGCACTTGACGATCTAGGATAGCCACCGGAACTTTGTAAGATAGGCCTTTCGTAACTTGAATATCATCGATGGGGGTAATATGGGACTGATCACTCAAGCACTCGCGGAGCATGAACACATGGAATACGGTCCGACTCTCAGAAAAATTTGATATAGTCTAACATATCGAGGACTGAGTTTGCCTTTCTTACAGAACCTCATCATGCCTTTCATAGGCAACACCTTTAAGAATACCCAGTCTCCCACAGCAAACTCCAAATCTCATCGTCGGGTATCCGAATAAGATTTTTGCCTGCTTTTAGCGGTCAGTAAACTTTTCTACAGCCTGGCACCAACTCAGGACCCAAAACTCCACTTCACCAACTTCGAACCAGTTGATAGAAGATCTGCACTTCTAACCGTATAGTGTCTCATAGGTGCCCTTTGGATACTATCATGGTAGATGTTGTTGTAAGAAAATTCGATGAGTGGTAGATGATCCTCAAAACTCCCTTTGAAGTCTAAAACACAGGCTCGTAACATCTCCTCAAGCATCTAAATGGTGCGTCCGGACTGACCGTCTGTTTGTGGATGAAAGTTGTGCTGAGGTTGATCCTCGTACCTAATCATTTTTGGAATAATCTCTTGAAATTAGCCGTAGACTGGGCACCCCTGTCCGATATGATGGAAATCAGAACCCCGTATAGTCAAACCATTTCCTTAATGTAAAGCTTAGCATAATTTTCTGCTAAGACGGTGGAAAATGTGCTGGCTTAGTGAGTCGATCCACGATAACCCATAAAGAATCAAACCTCTAGCGTGAAGGTGGTAATCTGGTAACAAAATCCATATTGATCATCTCCCATTTCCAGGTCGGAATTTCTATATTCTTGAGCAGTCTTCCAGGTTTCTAGTGTTCAACCTTAACTTGTTGGCAATTTGAGCACTAAGTGACGTATTCAACAATGTTCCTCGTCATGCCATTCCACCAGTACAGCTATCGAACATCATGATACATCTTGGTTGACCCTGGGTGAATAGACTACTAAGATCGATGAATCTCTGCCATGCTTCTCTCGGAGTCCTCTGACATCGGACACACATAACCGATCCTGGTATCTAAAGACTCCATCTTTGGATAACTCGAACACTTCTTTCTTTTGAAAGGAAATGCTTCTTCTTATTTTTACCAAGGTTAGATCGTCAAATTGTTGTGCCTTTACTTCCAGCACTAGCAAGGATTCGACAGCATTTCAAACTGTGGCTCCTCCGTTATCGGTATCGGTCAATAGTACACTTAAGTTAGCCAACCCAGTACAAGTCTTTGGTCATCTCCAAATAAGGCTTTTCCACATGTCGTAGACTGCCCATGGATTTTTGACTTAGTGCGTCAGCCACGACATTTGTCTTCCTGATGTAGTATAAAATATCAACATTGTAATCCTTTAATAATTCAAGCCATTTCCGCTGCCTTAGATTTAGGTCCTTTTGCTTGAATATATACTGCAAGCTCTTTTGATCCTTGAATATGTCAACATGAACTCCACATAGATAGTGACGCCATATTTTCAAAGCAAACACAACAATGCTAGCTCCAAGTCATGAGCTGGGTAGTTCTGCTCGTGTTTCAGTAGTTGTATCGAAGCGTAAGTAATAAGTCTCCTGTGTTGCATTAAAACACTGCCTAATCACACTCTAGAGGCATCACAATATATAACCTACCCCTCTCGTCCTTCAAGAAGAGTTAGAACTGGCACCGAGGTTAACCTGTCCTTTAACTCTTGGAAGCTCTTCTGACAACCATTGCTCCGGTGGAATTTTGTTGCCTTATGCATCAACTTTGTTAATAGAGCAGCTATAAAAGAAAATGTTTTCACAAACCTTCGGTATTAACCGGCTAAGCCTAGGAAGCTGCATATCTCGGTAGGAGTTGTAGGCCTTGGCCGATTCTAAACTGCGTCGATCTATTGACTATCAACTTTAATACCCTCATCAGACACTATATGTCCAAGAAAAGCCACCAAGTTCAGCCAAAACTCGCACTTGGAAAACTTGGCATACACTTGTGATCCCGGAGCATGCGTAAAACCATTTGCAAATTCTATGCGTGCTTCGCTTCTGATCAGAATATCATCTATGAACATGATCACAGAAATATCCAAAAATTTCTCGAACACCCGATTTATCAGATCCATGAAGGCCGGTGGTGCATTGGTTAGGCTAGAGGACATAACGAGAAACTCGTAACGGCCATATCTGGTCCCAATGGCTGCCTTCGAAATATCTTCTTCCTATATTCTAAACTGATGATACCTTCTGAGATCAATCTTTGAAAAGTACTTAGCACCTAGAAATTGATCAAACAGATCATCAATTCTGGGAGAGGATACTTGTTCTTAATGGTTCCCTTGTTCAGCTATCGATAATCAATACACATCCTTAATGAACCATCTTCGAACAAATAGTACTAGGGCTCCTCACACATAAGTGTTGGGTCGGATAAAGGCCTTATAAAGAATGTCTGTAACGACCCAAGCGGTCATTTTGAGCATTTTCACTTCGCTCATTAGTTTGAGGGCATGAGTAGCTCCGTATGATGTATTATGACATGTGTGAATCATCGGTTTTAGTTTTCAAGTTATCCGGAATTTGATTTGGAAAAATAAATTTCATGATTAAAGCTTTAAGGTTGGAAGAGTTAACCAAGTTTGACCTTTTAGTATTTGACCTCACATTGGAGTTTTGATGGGAGAATTAGGTCCGGATGGTGATTTTGGACTCGGGCGTATGCCCGAATTTGCATTTGGATATTTATAGAAGGTTTCGGCGCTAATTGGCCAAAGTTGGAAATTTGAAGGTTTGAAAAGTTCATAAGTTTAAACGAGAGACGACTTTGAGGATATCAAATTCGGATTCTGATTTCGGGAATTGGAATAGCTTTTTAAGTCATTTGAAACTTGTACGCAAAATTTGAGTTCATTCCGGATTGATTTGATATGTTTCAGCGCGTGTTTTGGAAGTTAAAAGTATAAAAGTTCATTAAGTTCGATTTGAGGTGCAATTCGTCGTTTCGATGCTGTTATGCGTGATCTAAGACCTCGAGTAGGTCTGTGTTATGTTATGGGACCTTTTGGTATATTTGGGGGGGTTCCCGAGTGGCACGGATCAGTTTAGGACGAGGTTTGGATCATTTTGTCGCATGCTGCATTACTGAAGGAGTGCTGGTTCTGGTGTTTCCGCATCTATGGAAGAATAGATGCAAATGCGAGTCCACAATTGCGGACAATTGGATGCAGAGCATAAACAGGCTTGGTTGGGGGATCATCGCAGATGCAGAGGAAGAGCACACCTGCGTGTGCGCAGAAGCAAAATCTTTGGGCGCAGGAGCGGTCTTATATGTAGATGCGCGTTTAGTTCGCGCACCTGCGATTGCGCATGAGCGGATGTTTTCTGCAGGTGCGAAGGGCCATTAGTCCAACTTATTCCTCAGGAGCAGGCTTCATGTCGCAGAAGCGGTTCAATTATTCGCAGAAGCGAAAGGGCTGGACATATTCTATTTTTATTCGAGGCCTTGGTTCTTTTAATGAGATTTTGAGATTTGGAGCTCGGTCTTGAGCAACTTTGGAGAGGAATTTCATCACACGGATTGGGTTAATCATTCTTAACTCGGTTGTGATTATATTTCGTGAATTTATCTTTATTTTTGGTAATTGAATTATGATATAAAGTGAAAATTGGGGGGTTTTGTCTAAAGTTTTATAGATTGAATATTTATTTTTAAACATCGATTCGGAGTCAGATTTGAGTGAAACTAATATGGTTGGACTTGTAATTGAATGGGTCATCGGATTTGCTGAGTTTCGTCAGGTTCCAAGGTGGGGGCCCGGGTTTGACTTTTTGGTTGACCTTGGGCTTTTGATTAAAAACTCGACCTTAATCATTTGAAATTGTTTCCTTAGGCATTATTTGATGTACCTGAGTTGCTTTTGGCTAGTTTCGAGCCATTCGGAGGGTCGGTACATGCGGGACGACATTTTTGGAGTATCGTTTGGCTGGCTCATTATTAGATTTGGCTTGTTCGAGGTAAGTAACACTTCTAAACTTGGTGCTGAGGGTACGAACCCCTGAATCTACATGATATGGGTTTGGTGTTGATGTGACACACATGCTAGGTGACGGGCGTGTGGGCGTGCGTCGTGTGAATTATGATTCGACTAATTCTGTGGTACTGTGTATTGACCTAATCTTGTTTCTATTCATGAAATTTCTACGTGCTAGAGTAATTGAGCTATGATCCAAGTTAGAAAACCATGTCTAGGCTATATGCTTATCCTGTTGAGACCCACTAAGGTCATTTCTGCTATTGAGTTATTTGCTTACGTCGCAATTACATACTCAGTCATACTCATTCATTTGCATATCATATCTTAGTCTCTGTCGCTAATTATTGATACATCATATCATCATTTTTGGGCTTATTTTCATGTCATTGTAAGCCCGAGAGACTGGAGAGATTGATGACTAAGTTGAGGCCTGAGATCCGGATTGTGAGTGATACTGATGGGATTAGCCTGCACGACGCAGCAGGTATTATTGGTTCATGATGGGATCGGGCTGCACGTTACAGCAAGCTTTATTGATTCATGCCATGATTGTCAATTCATCCTCATACTTTCCTTATGGTCGTCGAAATCTTGTTATCTTCTTCATGTTATTAATCTTAAGTGCCCTATATTGTTCGTCTCTGTATAAGTTTACTGTTCATCTTCTTTAAAGCTTTAAGATCTTATTCTCTAGTGTGAAGTTATCGTTCTTCGTTCATAGTGTGAGGGATCCTTAGAGGATCCTGCTAAACCCTATTAAACTGCCGTCAGTTGTCGTCGCCCATAGGCTAGGAGTGCCGTCAGAGGCAGGACACAACATGAAAACAGTCAACACGCTTAACCTCCAACCCCCAAGATAACTAAGAACTAGGAACACAACTAAGACAACTTAACACGATTTATTACACAGTTAAGAACATCATAGAACTATTAGGATTGATAACACATGTTAAGATAACAGAAAAAGTAGACTTATACCTTAAGGATAGTATGCTTCAAAAATACAGATAAACTTTGAAAAGTTTATTATTAATGAAAAGTCATCCTTCATTTAAAAAAATAAATTTTCATAATAAACAGAGATGGATCCTTTTAAAATACAAAAGAAAAATAAAAAATACATTTCAGAAACAACAAATGATCTTTGCTTTCATAGAAATCTATTCTATTTTCATAACGAAGTTAGTAACCCAAAAATATCTCTAGAAGAGGTATTAGAAAATATCAAGTATAAACATCAAATTCTTGATTGATATACCAACCAAAAGATTAACTTTATTACTTATTTAAAGACTAATAGAGAAAATACTAATAGATGCACCTCCCAGTTCTGAAATGACAAATCCAGAAAAGAATAAAATTCTTAACAGTATAAACCAATCTTTTGCAGAAATAAATATTGCCAAAATTAAAAATGATTTGCAAAACTCGAGTATTCCAAGAGAATCCTATAGTACCATACAGGTAAATTTGATTTTATAAAAAATTATAACATCAAAACTTGCGAATCTACTGTTGCCATCAATAGCTCAATTGAAACAATCAAATTATTAGCAGCACAAGATATTCAACAATATAGGAAAAGATATAATTTTCTCCATATAGGATTAGTACAAGTTGCATTCAAACCTTTATACATATTGGGTTTGGATACCCCTCTTTGCCTCTTATTAAGAGATGACAAATTATTAAACTTTGATGATTCATTATTAGGAGTCTTACAAAGTAACCTAGCTCAAGGCCCGGTATACTTTAACTGCTATCCAAACTTTTCGGTTGACGTAAATGACTAGAATATTTTGGATACTTTGACTCTTAATATATAAACGAAAAACATGAACAGCAAAGTTAATACAAGAGAAATAGCTGTGATATACAGAGTATATTACAGACTAATGAAAAGAACCTTAGCCCCAAAGGCTAAAATCAAAAGTAATAAACGAGTAACTATGCTCATGGAAGAAAACCAAGAACATAGTAATACCTTCGTCCCAAGAATGATTCAATGGAATGAAATTTTGTCAAAAGTAAAGATGAATGGCGTTTTGATGCCATCACCCAACAAAAATACGATCCTGAGAGTTCTTTCATCGAACAAGTCATTGAATATCCAACAGGAGCAATAGACTTAAAATTTTTAAGATCTAGCTCAATTAGTGAAGCTTCTTCAAGCAGAAGAATGTCTTACACCAGACCTTCTTCTTCCAAACCCTAGAGGGAACTGGAAGTAACAATAGCAATGAAGAGTTAATCGAAGAAATCGACAGAAAACATAAGGAAGTAGATTTTAATAAAACTATTCCCCAAGTTATCTATCATAATGGACCCTTTTTAGCCACTCCAAGAAGCCCGGCTGCAGAAAGAATAGATCAACTTAAAGTAATCCGAGCCAATAATTTTAAGATAGATTGAAAAAGTCTAGACACACAATGGGTGCACCCTAACAATACTAATAAAAGAAATTGGCACGTAGATACATATTCCTTAAAAGAAAGGTTATCTTTTAATGATAAGTGAATTCGAGATTTAAAAAAATATAAATGTAATATCAAATTCTTCAATGGTTTGAGCTAACAGGGCTAATTCCCAATGAAAAGGAATTTCCACATATGATAAACAATAAGTGGTATACCAAGAACAAAGGTATAATAGAAGCCTCTACTCTACCGTTAGAAGAAATTCTAATACCGGTCCAAAGCGAATAATCACTGCATCTGCTATTAAAAAAGAACGTGTTCACACAAAAAATGGATCAACTAACAAAGAGATAAATAAAATAATTGTGCAAAATAAATATACTAATAATTTTATTACATAATAATTTATTACATATAGTATCGAATCAGCTAAAAGATACTAATAAAATAGGAATCCCTACTAGGTCCATAGCAGCCCCTACAATCGAAACACATCCAATAATAAAACTCCTAAAATTTTCCAAAGAAACATTCCCCAAGTTAAAAGAAAAGTTCGATCTTACGGATAATCTTCTAGAAAGAATCAAAAATCAGCTCAAAACTAAATTAACTACTTCTGCACCTAATATAGCTTCCAACCAAGCTAGTAAACAAAAAAATGATAAAGCCATAGAACTTCATAATCTACAAACAAAATTAAGTACTATTGAAGCTGAATATACTGTTCTAAGGGCAAAAGAAGACTCCCCTGATAGAAATAAAAGTCTAGAGAAGTTAACAAAAACTTCTAAAGAAGTTTCCGAAAAAATTAATAAAATAAAAGCCTATTACCGGGAAAATCCATCTCTACCATCAAAACGATTGACTTAGAAATCAATAGAATTTCATATGATACAAGACATTCTAACAAAAAGAACTACTATAGTAGAACATCCTTTCCAGATGTCCAATTCGAAGAAGATATATACCTAAGTAACTCCAGTCATAGTAGAACTGGAATAACAAAATGGAATATAAACGGATTGGCGGAAAGCCAAATCAATAAAAAGCACCATGAAATAGGAATTGCTGTCACAACTTATAAAATAAAAAATGCATCAGACAAATATGCTGCAACATTAATAGTTTCAGAATTTACCGGTGTATTAAAAAATTGGTGAGATAATTATCTCTCCGAAGAAAATAATGGACAAATCTTAGGAGCCACTACAATAGTAACTGTAGTAAAAACCGAAGGAAGTATGCAAGTTGCATAACAAGAAACTAGAGAAGATGCTACTACAACTCTAATCTATTGTATTGCTAAACACTTTATTGGAGAACCAAAACTTTTTCAAGATAGGAGTTTAGAAATGTAACGACCCAGCTAGTCGTCTCGTGAGTTACTACTCCGTTTTCCCCATTTCTACTTTAATATGCTTCGTTACCCGTGTTTTATGTAATCATGTTGAATGGTTGCGTTCGGAGTAGATTGGGTAAGAAATGAGACACTTAGTCTCTTTTAAGAAGGTTTAAGTTGGAAAAGTCAACCGGATGTTGACTTATGAGTTAGAGGGCTCGGATGTGATTTCCGACAATTCGCTTAGTTTCGGGAGATGATTTATGACTTAGGAGTGTGATCGGAATTGGTTTCGGAGATCCCGTGTAGAATTAGGCTTGAATTGGCGAAGTTAGAATTTTGGCGATTTTCGGTCGATAGGCGAGATTTTGATCCGAGGGTCGGAATGGAATTCCGAAAGTTGCAATAGTTTTGATATGTGAATTAGGACGTGTGTGTAAAATTTCAGGTCATTCGGACGTGGTTTTATTGGGTTTAGATCAAAATAACGACTTAGATGATTTTGAAATCCTTAGGCTTAAATCCAACGTGAATTTAGTGTTGAGAGGTTGTTTTGAGCGTTCCGAAGGTTGGGACAAGTTTGAATAATGATATGGGATATGTTGGGGTGTTTGGTTGAGGTTCCAGAGGCCTCGGGTGAGTTTTGGGTGGTTAAACGGATTAAATCATCGCTGGAAAAGCAAAAGTTGCTGAAAAACCAGGTGAGAATGAGGACCGCATAACTCAATTGCAGACCGCATATCTCACAGTGAAGTTGCAAACACAAGCAGAAATCTGGGCAAGATTCGCGACCAAAATGCGGCAAGAATGCGAACCGCAAACCAGAAATACGAACCGCATATTTGACAGTGGAGATCGCATACTGAGACAGAAACTTAGACAAAAATCTACGTCAGGAATGCGACAAGAATGCGATCGCAAAACATGAAATGCGAACCGCAAACCACGCTTTGTGTTGATTTCACGGTGAAGGCTAGGGCTATCTTCGCGATGGCTACGTCAAATATGCGAACCGCATACCTGTTATGCGATAGGTATGCGATCGCATATTTGGCCGGACAAGGGTGTTTTTGTCTCGATTCCTGGCCCCTTTATAAATAGAAAATCAGTGCCCATTTGCCAGCAAGACCCATTTTTGATACCCACAAAGAGAAACACCTCCAAACACCATAAAATCACAACAAATCAACCTTAAAACTACATCCAAAGGACATTTCTTGGACAAATTCTCAAAAGGAAGAGTGTTGACCATCTTGAACATTGTTGGTGTAACGACCCGATGTGTCGTAGAAACACGTGGTAGTAAATCATATAGATTTGGCTTGTTTAATGTGCAAATCCTTCCTTGTAATTATGCAATCTTATTATTTTTCTTTTGCAGTAAATGAGGTATAAGATACCCCCAATTACCAACCCAGCTTTCCCCATTTAAACTCACCAAAACCCAGCTGAGAAATCGTCTGAAAACAACCCCAAATACGCTGAAAACAACCATGAATCATCCTTTCAACACCCCAACATCAGTTACGAAATTTCCCACTTGCTAACCCCAAAACCCCAGCACCAATTGCTGACGATTTCGTGGTGGAACAGTACTAGAAATCTATGACGAGTTTGAGGCTCGAAGGCTTGTGGCTTTGATTGTTGTGGAGATTTGAATGCATTAGAAACCTAGAATTTTTAATGCAAAGCGAGGTAAGTGGTTGTCCTAATCTTAGCTTGAGGGACTAGAAATCCTGTGCTAATTGTTAAATTGCTTCTTGTTGCGAACAATGTATAGGTATGGTGACGAGTACCTATACATTGGTGTCGAGCATGACCGTGGGTCATATATTGATAAGTGCTGTACAATTATTGTTCTAATTGCTAAATATTATCTATGATTGTTGTTGTAATATAAGTGGGAGCGGGTGGCACGTCTGCCACAAGATATCGTGAAATGAGGGCGGGTGGTACGCCTACCACATGAGCTTATCATTATAATTGTTCCACTTGATTACAGGTTGATGTATCTTTTGTTCGGCATAATTTAGATTGTTAGACGGACTAGTTGATTAAGGAAGTGTTAGAAGTCAAAAAGGGGTTCAGTGTCTAAGTCATGGGTAGTGTCTTAGGTGTTCGTTAGGAGTTTAAGGGATCCGGTGTCACAATAGTAGCGTCGTGTCTAGGTTTAATGAAATGATAATTGGGTTGGGAGGTTAATTGTAGAACTTCGACTGTGATTGAGTACTAACATCGATTGAGCTAAATAGGAGCCGAATATGGTTTGGTTATAGCTGATTTCCCCCTGGCCAGGATGATTGTTTGATGTTGTTATTTCCCTCATTGGGGAGTTGTTATGTTGCCTTGTTCCCTTGACGAGATTTCTTGTGATTGTTGTGGTATTCTAAGTGGGAGAGGGTGGCACGCCTGCCACAGGATATATTGTAAGTGGGAGCGGGTGGCACGCCTGCCACAAGAGGTTACTGTAAGTGGGAACGGGTTGCACGCCTGCAACAAGAGGTTACGGGAGGTGAAGGTGGCTTGTATTTCATCTTATTGTCTTATGGACTATATTGCAGTTTTCCTTCTTAATCGTTGATGATTCGTTTCGCTTTATTTGTCTGTTATTGCAATGTATGTTTTCTTTTCCCCATTTACATTGTTTATGTATTTCTAGTTTTTCTGCTCTGGATACATATATGTTTGTAACTAAACAGGTTTATCTGGAGTCTGGTCCTAGCCTCGTCACGACCTCGCCGGGGTTAGGCCAGGCACTTACCAGCACATGGGGTCGGTTGTGCTGATACTACACTCTGCACTCTTTTGTGCAGATCCTAGTGCCGCTGGCTTCGGACAGTAGAAAGCTTCCAGCGTTGTGATTATCAGGCGACCCAAGGTAGTACTGTAGACGTTCGCAGATCTTGGCGTCCCCTGTCCCTTTTCTTTACCTGTTTCTTCCACGTAGTTCGGAGACAGTATTTTGTTACTTCTTTCAGAATCTTGTTTGTAGTACTCTTAGACAGTCTGTGAAATTGTGACACCAGATCTTGGGTAGTTTGTAAAAGAGATTTTATTTGAAATATTCTATGCATTTCGCTCGTTAAATTGTGTTGTTTATTTATGGTTGGTTTTAGTTGAATTGATTTCGAATGAGAACGTGGTAAATAATTCGGTTGATTGGCTTGCCTAGCTTTCACTAGTAGGCGCCATCACGACTCCCGAGGGTGGGAAATCCGGGTCGTGACAGTTGGAGCTGTAGAGCTCGGGTCGAAGCAAATATTGGGGGCAATTCTTGGAAGATTCCCAAAGGAAAACATCGGGGTAAGCGTTCTTGACTTAAACTTGGGCAAATTACCCAAACCTACTGCTATTCTAGCTTATGATTGTGATTAAGTTGGGGGAAATTGTGGAAAAACCCTAAGCTTAGATTTTAAGACATGGAGGTCGAACCGGTGTCGGAATTCGATAAATCTTGTAAGGTTGAACTCATGGGAAAATAAGGAACCCGTTGAGGTTGAAATTACTGAATTTTGAGAAGTGGGCCCGGGGCTCGGGTTTTGCTAATTTCGAGATTTCTTTAAATTTGATTGTTTTCGCTTGGGCTTTGTTCCCTCTACATATTGTGACGTATTTGTTCTGAATTTGGATAGATTCGACGCACGTGAAGGCCAATTTGAAGGCAAAGGCGTCGCGGTCTAAGGATTTAGCCGGTTTGAGGTGAGTAATGATCTTAAATGATGTTCTGAGGGTTTGAAACCCCAAGTTGCACATCGTAGTGCTACATTGAGGCGAAACACGCGCTCGATGATGAGCGTGAGGTCGTTTACTACTGGGGATTGTGACTTGGTCCGCCCCGATTGATGATTTTACTACATATTGAGTTAATTTTATTGATATCATCATGATTTGGGTTGCTTGCCATATTTGGGCTTCGTGCCGGTTATATGAACCCTTCAGGGGTATATGTCACTATTTATTCAAATCACATTTGGGCTTATTGCCGGTTATGTGGACCCTTCAGGGGTAATTTATCACTGTTTATTTACTGAATTGATTCACTTCTTAAACTCAGTTTTGAAAATTCAAATGATATTTTTAAATGATTTTTAATGGGATCGGGTGGCACACCGCCACAAGACGTGATGTGAATGGATCGGGTGACACACCGTCACGAGATATAGCGCTTGGGCCGTAAGAAGCCCCTCCCGGAGTCTGAACCCCCCACAGTGAGCGCAGGGTACCCAGGGATCGGGTGGCACGCCGCCACGAGAGTCATGTTGTGTAATGCATTTTGTTGTGTTGGTGTTGTTCTCATTTACTTCATGGTATTTTCTTAGAATATTTACGTGTTACGGTTTCGTTGTGGATTGCTCTAAGCCTTATGTGTTTTCTTACTTTCAGATGTTATTTATAATTATTACTCACTGAGTTGGAAGTACTTACATTACTCCCTGCACCATGTGTGCAGATTCAGGCGTTATCGGTTCCGCTCCGAGGTATTGACTACTACTACTGTCAGGGCGGTGATTTAGAGATTACGAGGTAGTTGTTGGCGTCCGCAGCCCCGTATCTCTTTTACCTTGTTGTTCCCACTAATTTCAAACAGTTGTGCCAAAGATATTGTAATAGTAATATTATTATTAGTATTTTCATTAGTTGCTCATGACTTTGTGACACCCCGATTTGAGGGCTGTAGTCGGGATGGTTCGCTATTTTTTCGCTAATTTTTGCTATTAAACCATACTTATATCATTTTCCTGTTGCTAACTGTTTAAATCGAGGTTTAGTTTGGATTGGCTAGCCTTGTCTTCATGAGAGGCGCCATCACGACCGGGTTGGGATTTTGGGTCGTGACAAGAACTTCTTAATAATCTTAACTGCCCAAAATTGACATGATTTTAGGTGGTATAAAAATATGTTTGTAAAAAAGGTAATGATTAGAGAAGAGTATGGTAATGCTTTCTAGAAAGAAACATTTATCAGCAGGTTGCCTAGATTATTTGCCAAAAAGGTAAGAATAAAAAATAAGGATAGGTTTAACGGCCAAATCGCTTACGATAATCTCACATATGGAGACTTAATTAGTTTTATTAATTTAACAGGTCTTGACTTATGTACAAACCTAAAACTAAAGAGTCTTATTAAAAAGGACATGCTTCAATCCAAGCAAAGCTAGGTAGCTTCTGCTGGGACTTTGGATTTAAAACAATTGCTGCACCATCCAAAAGAGCATCAGAACAACATAAAAATCTTCGGAAAAACCCAAAAGACGCCATAAGTGTAAAGAAAAAAAGAAGGAACCTTTAAAAAGAAAAGGTTCAAAAGGCACTCCAAAAGTGAACAAGGAGATAAATGTTGGTCATGTGGAAATAAGAGACATAGAGCTAGTGAATGCAAAGTCACTAACAAGAAAAAGAAAACGGTTAATCTTCTAGAAATAGATGAAAGCACTAAAGAAAAGCTTTACACTATCCTTCAAGAAAACGAGAATAGCTCATTATCATCATCGAACGAAAGTTACTGTGATAGTGATGATGAATTAATTAATGTAGCATATAGCTCAAATAGCAGCAGTAGCTCTAAAGAAGACAATTGTAACTACACTGGTGCAATAAGCGTGTGTAGCCAAAACTCTATCAAAGTTATTACTAATGATTCCAATGAAATCTTATTTGATATTATTAATCACATAGATGATGAAGAAATCAAAAGAAAATATTTAACTGAATTAAAAAATATTATTATAAATCAAAAGGGGGATCGTCACAAAATAGAACCCTTTAAATATGAAAGAGGTTATGAATAGATTCTAAGTCAAAGATGATAAACCTACTATTACCTCCAGATTGAATTAAAATCAATAAAAGAAGAAATAAAAGCTGTCAAAATTATACTTGACAAAATGAAAATAGAAAACTTTATGAAAGTAATATTATCACAAGCAGACAAAGAAAAGGAGCCAATTGGCGAATATTTTACAGTAGATGATAATTCAAAAATCAACGATGACGACTCAATCATCAATGAAACAGGAGGTGGTACAGCTGTAGCTAAAATTATAAAAGTAAGAGCCCAAAGCTACCATATTCCAATCACACTAAAAGTTAAAGATATCACGCTAAATAAATTAGCCTTACTAGACTCAGGTGCAGACAAAAACTGCATAATAGAAGGAATAATACCAAGAAAGTACCTTGAAAAGAGTAGTACGAAATAATACTCCGCCACAGGAGAAAAATTGAAAAAAAACTACAAACTATCAAAAGCTCATATTTGTAACAATGGAATCTGCTTTATAAATGACTTTGTGATAACTAGGGATATAAACGAAGAAATTATTCTAGTAATACCGTGTATCACCCAAATCAAACCTTATTATGATAATTTAGATGCAATCTGCACCACAATATTAGGAAAGGAAATAAAATTTCCATTTCTAAACTTTATTTCCCAAGGAAAGTGACTTCGTCAAATCAAAAACTGTATTTAAAATAAACTTACTTTCAAATCAAGTAAATTATTTAAAAAATGATATAAAAGTTCACAAAATTGAACAAACTTTAAAAACCTTGGAAATGGAAGGGAAGATTAAAAGTTTTCGGGAACAACTCGAACTTGAAATTTGTTTAGAATCACCCAATGCCTTCTGGGAAAGGAAAAGGCACATAATTGAACTACCTTATATTAACGATTTTAATGAGCAAGCCATACCGACAAAGGCAAGACCTATCCAAATGAACCATGATCTTGATGTGCCGGGTAATTTCGGCACATTTTGATACTACTTGCTTAAAGTTTAACTCGTTTTACGTGCAAATTCTACTGATACTTATGTAATTTTAGTGTATTTGCAGTATATCGAGTGTAAGGACCCAGAAGTACGGAAAAGAGTTCAAAAAGCCAGCTGAAGACAAGAAAAGAAGTTAAGAACATCGCAAATGTGAGTATGCGGTCGCAAACAGCAAATGCTGACCGCATATTCCACAAGCAGATCGCAAACAAGGACAGAACTCTGGGCAATTCTTCATGTCGAGAATGCGGTCGCAAATGCGACCGCAAAACAGGAATGCGAACCGCAAAATAACAAGGTGAAATCGCAAACACAAACAGAGTTTCTGGGTGAAAATCAGAGTGAAGAATACGATCGCATTTCACGATCGCATAACCAACATGCGGACCGCAAACCAAAATGCGATGAAGGCAAAACTCTTGGGTTAAATCTGCGACAGTCGATGAAGATTTGCGGTCCACATTTCTGCTTTGCGACAGAAATGCGGTCCGCATTATTACTGCAAGGGCAAATCAGTCCGAAATTTGCCTCGGGTTTTGGGTCTTTATAAATAGGTTTAATAGGATTTTGTGGGGGACAACTTGTCAGAATTGAGAGTACAAAGTACGGGCAATTAACTAGTTTGAATTCTTGGAAGCTTTTGGGATCAATTACCTTCTATTTTGTAAGATGATGACAATTCCTATTCTTTATTCTTCAATTTTCAGCATGAGTAGCTAAATTTAAATGCTGAGGTTGTGAACCCTAGATGGGTA
This sequence comes from Nicotiana obtusifolia, assembly GCA_002018475.1. Classification (NCBI taxonomy): domain Eukaryota; kingdom Viridiplantae; phylum Streptophyta; class Magnoliopsida; order Solanales; family Solanaceae; genus Nicotiana; species Nicotiana obtusifolia. The sequence continues at coordinate 100,509 of MCJB01033660.1, read as the reverse complement.
GAATGTTGTTGAGATTTTGATATTGAATATGATTTCAATGGAAGATTGATATTAGTGGTTGAAAACATTAACGAACGCCAATTAATTCTATCTTATCTTGGAAAAGTGGGATAGAATTTGGTAGAAATAAATAACAAAGACTCAAGGCTTTAAACCTTGTTTAATAAAATCGCTTAGGAATAAGTAGGTTTTAATTTGGCATTAATTGATCGTTCTTAATCACAACTCTTTTATATTTGGAAAAATCATAAAGAGGATATATTATCCAACTATTGGGAAATATTGGATAGTAAATTAAACATCAATTGCATATCAAGAACTCTTCCGTTGGAAATATTCAATATTAATATCAAGAGCATTCTACTACATAAAGGGGGACACAACCTTGGTTCTTTAATTCATATTATTTACAGTCTCAATATTGCAATCAGTTTTCGTTTACTCTTACGTTCAATATCTCTTTTCTTTATTCCAATTACTCGATAGAATTACGACTTAGTCGAGTATTACACTAATTAGATAAACGTTTCACACCTATTCCCTGTGGGATTCGACCCCAACCTTGTTGGGTTATTATTTGACACCGACCGCTTACACTATTCTTAAGGTGTAATTTAAGCATATCAAATTTTGGCGCCATTGCCGGAGAATACGATTTTGAAATTACTAATTAGTGTGTACTTTACTATACGTCTAATTCCACTTGATTACACGCTGTTTGTTTTGGTTGTTGTAGACAGGAAGATATGTCAGACCATGAAGATGATGTGGAGATACAGGAGGAAGGAAATCCTTTTGCAGACATTGAGGAGTATATTGAAGATACAAACGCCATTGTACCTCCTGCTATCGGTGCCGCCACTTTCAAGGTAGAACATGGATTAATTCTAATGCTGAAAGCGGAAGGATTTTTCAGAAATTCCACGGATGATGATCCAACACAGCACCTCAGAAATTTCTTGGGTGTTTGTCGATGCATAAGCAGAATCATGTCTCCGACGATGCCTTGAGGTTGAGTTTCTTTAAGTACTCGTTAGCTGGAGATGCGAGGAAATGGCTTCAAATCTTCCTCCGAATTCTATACGTTCATGGCCTGAACTTGTTCGAGCGTTCTTGTCAAAATGGTTTCCACAAAGCAAGAAGTCCGAGCTCAGGGACAAGATTTTCTTCTTTAAGCAACTACCTGGTGAACAGTTACATGAAGCGTGGGATCGCTTCAAATTATACTTGGTGAGGTCTCCAAACCATGGTTTTCCAGATTCCATCTTGCTGGAAAAATTCTACATGGGTTTGGATCCTATGAACCAATCAATAGCAAAGAATGCAGTTGCTGGTTCTTTTATGGACAAGACCTTCGCTAGAGTGACTCAAATCTTAGATAAAGCGGCAAAACACAACCAGGCTTGGCACTCTGAAGATTCCACAAGCGGAATTGCAATTGGCTCTCCTTCTATGAATAACTTGATCAAGGAAAATCAAGAACGAGACCAAGTGATTGCGGAACTTGCCACTAATGTCAATGTGTTGACAAAGCTTTTCACAGAAAATCAGAAGAAGAAGAAGGTGAATGCGGTTAAGAATGTGCAGCCGGTGCAAAATGATGATTATGAAGAGGCAAATTATGTTAATAATTCTCAAGGAGGATACCAAAGGCAGCATTACCAAGTTCAAGGCTCGCAAAATCAATAGAGACCAAACCCACAAAGGCAAGGTCACCATCAATGGCGAAACGACCAAAGTGGCTCTAATCAAGGAAATTGGAACAGCAATACAAATTTTCCCAATCGAAGTTCCAACCCTTATGTTCTTCCAAAGGGTCAGTATTCGAATCAGGGATCCTCTAGTGAGTCTAAATTGGAGAGCATGCTTGAAAGGATACTACAAAACCAAGAAAAGTCTGATCATTCCATGAAGAACATGACTGAGTTGGTTGGCTCTCACACTGCGGCGATTCAAAAGCTGGAATGGCAAATGAGAGATCTTTCTCGTGAGAAATATCCACAGTAGAAGGGAACACTCCCTAGTGATACGATTGCAAATCCAAAGGGAAGTGGAAGTGGCCCAACTTCCCATATCCTGGTATCACTACCCTGAGTGGTAAGATATTGCAAGAAAAGAATGAGCAAGCAGTTAATGTGGACGAACTTGAAAAGGAGTCGAAGTTGAAGAACCTAATGTTGCTGAAGTAATTAAAACTCCAGAGGTTGTGCAAAATCGAGATGAGACCCGAGAAGGGATGAAGGAAAAGGCAGCAGAAACATCAAACATTTTTCCGCCGATTCCTAGACCCCCTCCTCCTTTCCCTCAGAGACTTGCAAGAAGAGTTGACAACAGCAAGTTTGAGAAGTTCTATGACATTCTCAAGCAGTTATCTGTGAATATACCATTCTTGGAGGCTTTCCAAGAAATGCCGGGTTTTGCCAAGTATCTAAAGGATTGGATCACGAAGAAGAGAACCACCAAGAATGAGGTGGTGAATATGACTCACCGGGTTAGCTCTATATTGCTACAAATCCAATCCAAAAGAAAGAGGACCCGGGAGCATTTACTATTCCGTGCACTATTGGAGTGCGCGACTTTGCAAGGGCACTTTGTGACAATGGGGCCAGCATCAATCTAATGCCGCTTGCCATTTACAAACAAGCTAGATTAGGAATGCCACGGCCGACGAGCATGAGGTTGCAGATGGCAGACCGTTCAATCAAAAGACCAGTTGGTATTGTAGATGATGTGATTGTGAAAGTTGGGAAATTTCATATACCAGCTGATTTTGTAATTCTTGACTGTGCTGTGGACAAGGAAATCCCTATTATATTGGGGAGACCATTCTTAGCTACTGGAAGAGCCCTTATGGATTCGGAGCGTAATGAAATCAAATTCCGGGTGAACAACGAAGAAGTTACCTTCCAAGTTAGTAAGGGTATAAAGTTACCAACCGAGTACGAGAGCATTTCAGTAATTGGTATTGTTGATGAAGTACATGATGCTGTGGAGATAAAGATGGAAGAGCACTGCTTAGGTGAAGCATTGGCAGCTATCTTAGTAAATTTCGATGGTGATGACATGGATGGATTTATGGAGTCGGTGAATGCATTAGAGGGATGTGACTCCTACTCATATACTCCACCAAGACTTTCCCTCGATTTGGAGAATAGAGCTACACCTCCTGCAAAGCCGTCCATTATCGAACCACCTCAATTAGAGCTCAAACCACTTCTTTCGCATTTTAGGTATAAATTTCTTAGCTTAAATAATACTTTATCGATAATTGTTTCTTCGTTGTTGAATGATGTGCAGTTGGAACAGTTGCTCCAAGTTTGAAGGAACATAGACAAGCCATTGGTTGGACAATTGCGGACATTCGGGGAATCCCTGCTGGAATTTATGAGCATAAGATTCAACTAGAAAGTGGGACAAAACTGAGTGTGGAGCATCAGCGACGGCTGAATCCGTCAATGCAGGAAGTGGTGAAGAAAGATATAATCAAATGGCTTGACGCTGGGGTAGTCTACCCAATTGCTGATAGTTCATGGGTGAGCCCGGTGCAATGCGTGCCAAAGAAGGGAGGCATGACTGTGATCAAAAATGAGAAGAACGAGCTGATTCCAACAAGAACAGTAACTGGATGGAGGGTATGCATGGACTACAGAAAACTAAATAGTGCCACATGCAAGGACCACTTCCCTATGCCTTTTATTGATCAAATGCTTGATCGGCTAGCGGGAAAGTCCTTTTATTATTTCCTTGATGGATACTCCGGTTATATTCAGATCAACATAGTTTTGGAGGACCAGGAGAAGACAACGTTCACATGCCCATATGAAACATTTGCTTTTAGTCGAATGCCATTCGGCTTATGCAACGCTCCAGCGACCTTCCAGAGATGTATGATGTCTATCTTCTCTGATATGGTAGAGGATTTCCTTGAGGTTTTTATGGATGATTTTTCGGTAGTTGGTGTAACTTTTGAGCATTGCCTGAAGAATATGAAACAAGTGCTAAAACGATGCGAAGAGACAAACCTTGTACTAATTTGGGAGAAATGCCACTTCATGGTGGATGAAGGTATTGTTCTGGGACATAAAATCTCAAGGCGTGGCATAGAGGTGGATAAAGCTAAAATAGAAATCATCTCTAAGCTTCCTCCACCCACATCCGTCAAGGGTGTCCATAGTTTTTTGGGGCATGCTGGATTCTACAGGCGGTTCATTAAGGACTTCTCAAAGATTGCAAATCCAATGTGGAAACTCGTTGAGAAGGATGCCAAGTTCGTCTTTGATGAGAAATGCCTCACAGCTTTTGAGGAACTGAAGACAAAGCTCACCACGGCACCCATTATTGTCACACCTAATTGGTCGCTGCCTTTTGAACTTATGTGTGACGCCAGCGGTGTAGATATTGGAGTTATGCTGGGACAAAGACACAATAAAGTTCTACACCCAATATACTATGCTGGCAAAACACTTAATGGGGCGCAGATGAATTACACCGTAACTGAGCAAGAGCTGTTGGCCATTGTGTATGCATTCGAGAAGTTCTGTGCGTATCTGTTGGGCTCTAAAGTAATTGTGTACACTGATCATACAGCTCTCCGTTATCTGATGGCAAAGAAAGATGCAAAGCCAAGACTAATCCGATGGGTTTTACTGCTGCAAGAATTCGATTTTGAAGTTATGGATGAAAGGGAACACAAAACCAAGTGGCAGATCACTTATCTAGGCTTGAAGAATCGGGGAGACAAACAGGAGAGTTGGAAATCAATGACGCATTTCCAGATGAACAAATACTGGCGTTATCCAATTCCTTTGCACCGTGGTATGCAGACATCGCTAACTACATCGTCAGCGATCTCATTCCGGAAGGGTTGGAATCATACCAACGGAAGAAGTTCTTAAGGGATTGTCGAAACTATTATTGGGAAGAACCTTTCTTGTTCCGTGTCTGTGCGGATAACATAATTAGGAGATGCGTGCCTGAGGAAGAGAGTGCTACAAATTCTGAAAGCTTGCCATGACGCACCGGTCGGGGGTCATCATGGGGGGAATAGAACGGCAGCAAAGATCTTGGAATGTGATTATTACTGGCCAACCATTTATCAGGATGCTAATCAGCTGGTGAAGTCTTGTGATCAATGCCAATGACAGGGCCCAATTTCTAGGAGGCATGAGATGCCTATGAACTATGTGATGGAAATCGAACTATTCGACGTTTGGGGTATTGAGTTCATGGGCCCTTTTATAAGATCATGTGGGATGAAATACATCTTAGTGGCTGTGGACTACGTGTCCAAATGGGTAGAAGCCGTTGCTTTACCAAACAATGAAGCTCGGAGTGTGACCGCATTTCTAAAGAAGAATATTTTCACCCGGTTTGGCACCCCGAGAGCCATTCTCAGTGATGGGGGTTCGCATTTCTGTAACAGGTTTTTTAAAGGTCTCCTTGACAAGTACAGGGCCAAGCATAAGGTTGCCACACCTTATCATCCACAATCTAGCGGTCAAGTTGAGATATCCAACAGGGAGATAAAGAGTATATTAGCGAAGACCGTGAATGCAAATAGGACCGATTGGTCAAAGAAGCTAGGTGATGCTCTATGGGCATACCATACAGCGTACAAGACCCCTATTGGTACATCCCCTTATCGGCTAGTCTTCGGAAAAGCGTACCATTTACCTGTAGAACTTGAGCATAAGGCCATGTGGGCCTTAAAAAGATTAAACATGGACTGGGCGGAGGCTGGAGCTCTAAGGCTAGCACAATTAAATGAAATGGAGGAGTTCCGTCTTCACGCATATGAAAGTGTAGCAGTATATAAAGAAAGAATGAAATTCTTCGGGGGATCTGGTATTGCTGTTCAATTCAAGACTAAAACTATTTCCAGGGAAACTGAAATCTAAATGGTCTGGACCATTTAAAGTTGTTGATGTCTCTCCTTTTGGAGCTGTTGAATTAGCATCGGAGGATGGGCTCCGAACTTTCAAGGTAAATGGGCAAAGAATCAAGCACTACTTGGGAGCGGATGGAGAGAAACATTTGGTAGAGCAGTTGTAACTTTAGGTCTACCTAGAATCGTGTATGTATACACGAGGAAAGCCTCGAGTGACCAAATGTGAACTCTTAAGCTGTAAACTATGTTAACCGAACGGTTTATGTGCCAATGTGTGTGAGCCCCTTGTTTGATTAATTCTTGTGTTGCTTCTGCCATCTAGAACTTGCCCGGTTGGTTTTTCGACGCTTTTTATAAGTACATTGAGTTGGAGAGAGGATCTTAGGCATTCTTTGTTTATATATGAAACCTTTTTAGCCTCTTTTAGCCTACCCATGTATAAATAATATCACTAGTTCCCCATTTGAGCCTTTTAGCCTTTTCCTTGGCCTCCGCATTACAAACCTTTCCCGTTCGTAAAACAATGATCTCTTTTGAACCCGTTCCTTCTTGAACATTAAGAACATGGCTAAAAGCCTAAGTTGGGGGTGTGGGTCAAAATGGAAATGGATAAGGCTGTGAAGTGAGGGTGAGAGCCTATACCTCAAAGTGCTAATGTGAATTTATGAAAGTGCCAAAGAAGAAAAGAGAAAAAAAAAAGAGAAAAGAAACAGAAAAAAAAATCATAAATAGTTATGTATGTATTTGCAATAATGGAGCTTTGAAATAGATTAGAGAGGTATTTAAGGCGGGT
>MCJB01033660.1:69244-93621 GCA_002018475.1 Nicotiana obtusifolia | reverse complement strand
GGTATGGCATGTGGTGACACTTGAAATTTCGTTCTGAGAGTGAGTGTATTTGCACTTTAGTCCCTTTGTATTGCTTTGATAAATATTGTGAGAGTGGGACGTTCTTTCAAGTGAGGGCACATAAATTGCTAGGCTGACAGAAAGTTGAGTTTTGAGTAAAGCATAAGTGTACTCAGCTGAAGGTAACCTTTAGTTACTTTGTTGAGGCTCAAAGTTCACCAACTGATTGGTAATCCTTGAATATACTGATGATTCTAGGAGGGTACAGTATTCAAAGAGATATACTTGAGATACTAACAACAAACACCGTCCATAGTCAGTATTGTTTCATGTTGATAAGTAGAGTCTAGACTAGGATAGTATCGTTTTAGTTGCTTGAGGACAAGCAAGAGTTTAAGTTGGGGGTGTTGATGTGCCGGGCAATTTTGGCACATTTTGATACTACTTGCTTAAAGTTTAACTTGTTTTACGTGAAAATTCTACTGATACTTACGTAATTTTAGTGTATTTGTAGTATATCGAGTGTAAGGACCCAGAAGTACGAAAAAGAGTTCAAAAAGCCAGCTGAAGACAAGAAAAAAAGTTAAGAGCATCGCAAATGTGAGTATACAGTCGCAAACAGCAAATGCGGACCGCATATTCCACAAGCAGATCGCAAATAAGGACAGAACTTTGGGAAATTCTTCATGTCGAGAATGCGGTCGCAAATGCGATCACAAAACAGGAATGCGAACCGCAAAATAACAAGATGAAATCGCAAACGCAAACAGAGTTTCTGGGTGAAAATCAGAGTGAAGAATGCGATCGCATTTCACCATCGCATAACCAACATGCGGACCGCAAACCAAAATGCGATGAGGCAAAACTCTTGGGTTAAATCTGCGACAGCCGATGAAGATTTGCGGTCCACATTTCTGTTTTGCGACAGAAATGCGGTCCGCATTATTACTGCAGGGGCAAATCAGTCCGAAATTTGCCTCGGGTTTTGGGTCTTTATAAATAGGTTTAATAGGGTTTTGTAGGGGACAACTTGTCAGAATTTAGAGTACAAAGTACGGGCAATTAACTAGTTTGAATTCTTGGAAGCTTTTGGGATCAATTACCTTCTATTTTGTAAGATGATGACAATTCCTATTCTTTATTCTTCAATTTTCAGCATGAGTAGCTAAATTTAAACGCTGAGGTTGTGAACCCTAGATGAGTAGAATGTTGTTGAGATTTTGATATTGAATATGATTTCAATGGAAGATTGATATTTATATTTCTTATTCTTTAAATAATTGTTAGTGGTTGCAAACATTAATGAACGCCAACTAATTCTATCTTATCTTGGAAAAGTGGGATAGAATTTGGTAGAAATAAATAACAAAGACTCAAGGCTTTAAACCTTGTTTAATGAATCGCTTAGGAATAAGTAGGTTTTAATTTGGCATTAATTGATCGTTCTTAATCACAACTCTTTTGTATTTGAAAAAATCATAAAGAGGATATATTATCCAACTATTGGGAAATATTGGATAGTAAATTAAACATCAATTGCATATCAAGAACTCTTTCATTGGAAATATTCAATATTAATATCAAGAGCATTCTACTACATAAAGGGAGACACAACCTTGGTTTCTTTAATTCATATTATTTACAGTCTCAATATTGCAATCAGTTTTCGTTTACTCCTACGTTCAATATCTCTTTTCTTTATTACAATTACTCGATAGAATTTCGACTTAGTCGAGTATTACACTAATTAGATAAACGTTTCACACCTATTCCCTGTGGGATTCGACCCCAACCTTGTTGGGTTATTATATTTGACACCGACCGCTTACACTATTCTTAAGGTGTAATTTGAGCGTGTCAGATCTCATGGAAATTTTCAATACAAAATTAATGATCTCCTCATAAAGAAGAATATAAGACCATCAAAGTCATCATGGAGCTGTGCAGCCTTCTACGTCAACAATAACGCGAAAAAGAAAAGAGGCGCTCCTAGACTTGTAATTAACTATAAACAATTAAGCAAAGTACTACAATGGATTATGTATCTGATACCTAATAAAAAGGATCTATTAAAAGAACTTACAAAGCTAATATTTATAGCAAATTTGACATGAAGTCAAGCTTCTGGCAAATACAAATTAATGAAAAGAATAAGTATAAAACTACTTTCAATGTCCCTTTTGGACAATATGAATGGAATGTTATGCCTTTCGGGTTAATAAACGCCCGTCAGAATTTCAAAACATTATGAATAATATATTCAACCCGTATGGCAATATGTCAATTGTTTATATTGATGATGTTCTAATATTCTCTGAGGATATAGATTCTCATTTTAACACCTAAATACGTTCTTCAAAATTGTAAAACAAAATGGCTTGGTAGTAAGTGCTAAGAAGATTAAGTTGTTCCAAACAACTATTAGATTCTTAGGGCATGACTTATATAAAGAGATTTTACAAAAGGATGTGAAAAATCTTATTTCAAAATAAATTTTTGCCAGATGGCAAACATTACTATCAAGCTTTGATTTTCAAATTATTTAAGGTGAAGAAAATTCTTTAGCATACTTTTAACTAGAGAATTCTTACTGGGAATGAATGAGACCAGACAAGATGGGTTCCTACAGGGCCTCCCCAAATAATAATCGAATAAACAAATATTCCGCACTCGCGAAGTTTCCGCCCTTTACCCATGAGACCACCATCACAAATAATGGTAAACCCTCCAACAGTACCCACAATAAGCAAACCCTCATCATCAAAGATGACAATCATCGGTTCTGTTCCAAGAGTAGAAGGACCATTCTAATAAGTTTCATCAAAAGCTTCGTCAAGCTCAACAACTGGTAAAATAGTAACCAGTTCAGATTACAAAATGAAGACCCCAGAGTCTCTTGTGCAAGCAGTAAATCCAGACACTCCATCCAAGAGAGAAGATAAAAAACCCATCCCTCACGAGAAGGAGAATTTTGAAATCATATCTAAATCACCGATCATAGTTTTGGCATTAGACAAGGGTTGCAAAAATTTCGAAATCGGAGATTTGTTTAGGCCCTGCTATACAAATAGAAATTATGTAGAAACTAGTGACCCCCTTAAAACAAGAAGGTACTATGAATTCATCCTGACGGATATAGGATCAATAACCATCGAGCATGAAGTAAAGGATAATATGGACCCCACTAGTATCAAATATTCAAGGTTCACTATTAGCAAAATTATCAGCCCTTTCGAATGGGGAATGGACCACCTACACACCCCAATTGTGCTATCAAAACAACATAGGCCCCAAACCTATAATTTCAATAATTATATTGATGCTTGGTATAAATTCATATATCTACGCCCAAATACCCATACATGGTTCGTGAAATACAGCGAACAAATTAAGAAATCACTAATACCCAGATGGTTCTATGACTGGTGGATAAGATTTGGAGAAATAGAGCAAACTATGCCTAGAAGCTTCCACGTACATTATGAAAGATTCCAAAAGGAGCAAGAAATCTCTACCCTACTTGATCATATCAAACTATGCATATACTACTTTGCGAAAAGAGTTTCTTACATAATCAGTTGGTCATTTGAGATTAATGAAATTGACCGAATCAAGTATTTGGTCAAACTCCCAAAAATTAAAGGATGGGTTCCTAAAGTAAAAGCAACCCAGTCCAAACCAACCAGCAGAACAGGATCATCCAGTTCTCAAAGAGAAAAAAAAAAACTCTTAGAAGTATTGGCAAAAATTGATACAGCAAGTCCAACGGATGTACAAGCTATGCTAGAAGCTACATCAGCATCCTCTTCAATAGAAATCCAGAATAATGGAGATATGGAACACCCGCAAGGCATAACTCAAGCCTATGCCTATGCGGATAACGACTAAACAGTATCTCGCCATTGCAGAAAAGCAAGAGACAGGACAGATGCCTCTTGGGCTTTCAGAAAAGCAAGAGACAGGACAGATGACTCTTGAAAAGGACAAACACAACAAAACAAAAGGACTTTATAAAAAGACCGACAAACTTTCTAAAGGCATCTTTAAAGGAGGCCGTCCACTTGTAAGATTGAGATAAAATCAATAATTCTCCAGGGTTTATATAAAGACTTCCAAATTGTATTGAAAGGGCATCAGAAAATTACCTTAGTTTTCCTTTAGCATTCTCTCCTTTCTCTATGAAAATTCTATTTGCTATGCTTGAATAAAGCTTCTATCTTGCAAGTATTCTTATCTATTTTGTGTTTTTCATTTTAAATTCCGCATATGTAATGGTCCTTCTAAAATAGATATGCAGAATTTAAAATGAAAAACACAAAATAGATAAGAATACTTACAAGATAGAAGCTTTATTCAAACATAACAAACAGGATTTTTACAGAGAAAAGAGAGAATGCTAAAGGAAAACTAAGGCAATTTTCTGATGCCCTTTCAATACAAATTAGAAGTCTGTATATAGACCTCGGAGAATTATTGATTTTATCTTAATCTTACAAGTGGACGGCCTCCTTTAAAGATGCCTTTAAAAAGTTTGTCGGTCTTTTTATAAAGTCCTTTTGTTTTGTTTTGTTTGTCCTTTCAATAGTCATTTGTCCTGTCTCTTGCTTTTCTGAAAGGGCAAGAGTCATTTGTCCTGTCTCTTGCTTTACTGCAAGGGCAAGATACTGTTTAGTCATCATCCGCATAAGCATAGGCTTAATTTATGCCTTCCGGGTCTTCGATATCTCCATTATTCTGGTTTTCTGTTGAAGAGGATTCTAATGTAGCTTCTAGCATAGCTTGTACGTCCGTTGGACTTGCTGTATCAATTTTTGCCAATACTTCTAAGAGTTTCTTTTTTAATTCTCTTTGAGAACTGGATGCTCCCGTTATGCTGGTTGGTTTGGACTGGGTTTCTTTTACTTCAGGAACCCATCTTTTAATTTTTGAGATTTTGACCAAATACTTGATTTGGTCAATTTCATTAATCTCAAATGACCAATTGATTATGTAAGAAATTCTTTTCGTGGAGTAGTATCTGCATAGTTTGATATGATCAGGTAGGGTAGAGATTTCTTGCTCCTTTTGGAATCTTTCATAATGTACGTGGAAGCTTTTGGCAAAGTTTGCTCGATTCCTCCAAATCGTTTCCTCCAGATATAGAACCATCTGGGTATTATTGATTTCATAATTTGTTCGCTATATTTCACGAACCATGTATGGGTATTTGGGTGTAGATATATGAATTTATACCAAACATCAATATAATCATTGAATTTATAGGTTTGGGGCCTATGTTGTTTTGATAGAACAATTGGGATGTGCAGGTGGTCCATTCCCCATTCGAAAGGGCTGACAATTTTATTACTAGTGAACCTTGAGTATTTGATACTTGCGGGGTCCATATTATCCTTTAATTCATTCTCAATAGTTATTGATCCCGTATCCGTCAGGATGATTTCATAGTACTTTTTGTTTTAGGGAGGTCACTAGTTTCTACGTAGTTTCTATTTGTATAGCAGGGCCTTACCAAATCTCAGACTTCGAGATTTTTGTAACCCTTGTCTAATGCCAAAACTATGATCGGTGATTTAGATATGATTTCAAAATTCCCCTTCTCGTGAGGGATGGGTTTTTTACCTTCTCTCTTGGAGGGAGTGTCTGTTTTTACTGCTTGCACAAAAGAATCTAGAGTCTTCATTTCATAAGGTGAACTGGTTACTATTTTACTAGTTGTTGAGCTTGACGAAGCTTTTGGTGAAACTTATTTGAATGGTCCTTCTACTCTTAGTACAGAACCAATGATTATGTTGCTGATTTCATTCTGCATATTAGGCAGGTCTGTGAACCCCTCTACAAAGGCTTAAGAAAAATCATATACCTTGGAATGATGAACAAACTAAAGTTGTTGTCCAAATCAAAAGCATGGTTCAAAACCTACCATGTTTATGAATCCCTAACCCAGAAGACTCTATGATTGTAGAAACTGATGCTTCTGACCTAGATTATAGAGGAATCCTTAAACAACGTGAGACCCCTGAGTCTCATGAACAGCTTGTTAGATTTACATCAGGAATCTGGAATTCGGCTCAAAAAAATTACAGTACTGTTAAAAAGGAAATACTTTCTATAGTACTATGTATTACAAAATTTCAAGAAGACTTAATTAATAAGGCTTCTTACTAAGGGTAGATTACGAATCTGCAAAAGAGATTTTACAAAAGGATGTTAAAAATCTTATTTCAAAACAAATATTTGCTAGATGGAAAGCTCTTCTACCCGCTTCAATTTTGATATTGAATTTATTAAAGGCGAAGATAATTCCCTTCCAAACTTCTTAAGCAGAGAATTTTTACAGGGAAAACATGAGGCCATCAACTAGACCTAACTGTCCTTTCAAAGGAGACAAATCAGAGAAGAAGGTATCTTCTTCAAATCACCCATTATCTTCCTTAAAAGGTCTAAACCAATTACGGCCCTCTATTCCACCTAAGCAGCAGCCCTCTTTTCCACTTAAGCAGCTGACTCAGGCATCATCATCCAATATGGTGAATACAATTATCGATAATAAATTTACAGCTCTTGCAGAGTTTCCAAAATTAGAAAGACCCAAACTTCTAAAAAATAAAGGAACAACCCAGCAAAGCTCAGTCGGAGGTCTCAAAACTTCCACAAACCAAAGCTATAAGATGAAGACTCCAGAGTTTTTTGCTCAAGCATTGAACCCAAAGATCATCCCGAATAATCAAAATTTCTAAACAAAACCCCTTCCAATTAAAGAAGAATTCAACTATATTTCTACACAGGTAATGCCATTGTTAGCCCTCAACAAAGAGTCTATAAACCAAGATTTAGTAAAAGCATGTTATACCAATAAAAATTACGTGGATGTTAAAAAATCCACTCGAAACTAGGTTTTACTATAAAGCCATTTTGGTAGACACTGATTCTATCAAACTAGAACATGACTACGATGAAAAGAATCCGGAATTCTTCTGATACTCCATAGTAGTTCTCAAGAAAATACTCTGCCCATTCATTTGGCCTGTAGATCATCTGCAGACCCCAATCAGGTTATCTATGAACCACAATCCCCAGACATATAGCTGGTACGACTACAAAGACGCATGGTTTAACTACATGTATGTAAGATAAAGACATACTTGCTTCGTAAAGTACAACCTAGAGCTATTAAATGTTGTTATTTCTAGATGGTTCTACAAATGGTGGAACTATTTTGGAGGACAGAAGCAGATACTCCCAAGTCAGTTTTTAAACAGATTTGAGACATTTCAAACACAGGAAGAAATTACTTCACTACCAGAACACATCCAAATGTGTAAATACTTTATAAAAAAGAGAATCTCTTATATCATCAGTTAGGACTTTGTTATAGCAAAGTTCGAACGTATCAAGTACTTATCCAAAGAGATAAAAATCAAAGGATGGGTGCCTAGTCCTCGTCCAAATACAAAGGTTTCCCATAAAGGAAAAGAAGTTGCTACACCAATCACGTCCAGGGCACAGCGAAGAGTAGAGCTAGCTCATGCCATGGCACATATGAGCAACTATACCCGCCAAGAACTCACCCAAATGATTGAAGAAGCCAACTCATCCAGCGAGAATGACAACAATAACATGTGAAACCCAAAAGGATTAGCACAGACCTATCATGATGCCTATTATGAGTAGGTTTTCAAGAAAATCGATGACGAAAAATCAGAAGACTCTAATTTTCCATTTGAGGAACTTAACAACGATCACTCTCTTGAGCCTTCTCATACTAAGGAATTCGCCTCTACCTCGAAAACACTAGGTCTTTCAGTTGTCACTTCAGTAAGACCTCAGAGTCATCATATTCCTATTAAAATTGTTATTAACAAAAACTTTGCTTTAAACAAAGTTGCTCTTTTGGATAGCGGTGCAGATCGTAACTCATAATTAAGGGCTTAGTCCCTACAAAAATTTTAGAAAAAAGCACCACTAAGCTTTACTCTGCTACGGGTTGACTTTTAAAAATTAATTATAAGCTTTCTAAAGCTCATATTTGTAATAATGGCATCTATTTTACCAATGATTTCATTATTACGAAGATATCAATGAAGATATTATCCTGGGAATTCCTTTCATCACCCAAATAAAACTTTTTATTACGGGTTTAGAAGGAATCTCCACAACAATTTTAGGAAAAGAATTATTTTTCCCATTTATAAAAAGCCTTTCCCAAGAAGAAAGTAATTTTATTACTGACAAAACTATTTTCAGAAAGTCATATAGCATGAGCAGCTAAATCAATCTTACTGTCTGGGGTATGAATAACTTATAGTTAATAATGTTATAATGCTGAAATTAGTGTATGCCCGTATGTAATTATTGATTGTTCATGATTATCTATTTCTTATGTTGATTTCTAGTAATGTGTGAGGCATTCATCTCTCTCTATGTCTGTGAGGTAACCGATTAATATCCGATTCTGACGTTGGTCAGCCCGATGAACAGGTCATTATGCCAAGAGGTAGGCACTTAGACCTTATGGTGGTCTCGTCGCCAAGATAATTCTAGAGAGAGAAAGATGTAAGGCCAAGAGAACTTCTAGGAAACACTTAAGTCCATAGATAATCTTAAACTAGTCACACTTAGATATCTGCATATATATATTTCTGTTTTATACACCGTTTATATATTCTTCTAAATCATGCACTCAGACAGTATACTTTTCCAAAATGAATTCAAATCAAAAGGTTTTATTTGGGTGATGAAAGGAATTCCAAGGATAATATTTTCATTGATATCTTCAGTAATAACAAAATCATTGGTAAAACAGATGCCATTATTACAAATATGTGCTTTAGAAGGCTTACAATTAATTTTTAAAAGTTCGTCCGTAGCAGAGTAAAGCTTAGTGGTGCTTTTTTCCAAAAATTGTGTGGGGACTAAGCCCTTAATTATGCAGTTACGACCTACACCACTATCCAAAAGAGCAACTTTGTTTAAAGCAAAGTTTTTGTTAATAACAATTTTAACAGGAATATGATGACTCTGAGGTTTTACCGAAGTGAGAACTGAAAGACCTGGTATTTCCGAGGTAGAGGCAAATTTCTTAGTATGAGAAGGCTTAAGAAGGTGATCGTTGTTAAGTTTCTCAAAGGGAGAATTAGAGTATTCTAATTTTTCGTCATTGATTTTCTTGAAAACCTGCTCATAATAGGCATCTTGATAGGCCTGTGCTAATCCTTTTGGGTTGCACATGTCACCGTTGTCATTCTAGCTGGATAAGCTGGCTTCTTCAATCATTTGGGTGAGTTCTTGGTGGGTATAGTTGCTCATATGTGCCATGGCATGAGCTAGCTCTACTCTTAGCTGTGCCCTGGACTTGATTGGTGTTGCAACTTCTTTTCCTTTATGGGAAACCTTTGTATTTGGACGAGGACTAGGCACCCATCCTTTGATTTTTATCTCTTTGGATAAGTACTTGATACCTTTGAACACTGCTATAACAAAGTTCCAGCTGATAATATGAGAGATTTTCTTTTTTATAAAGTATTTACACATTTGGATGTGTTCTAGTAGGGAAGTAATTTCTTCCTGTGTTTGAAACGTCTCAAATCTGTTTAAAAACTGACTTAGGAGTATCTGCTTCTGTCCTCCAAAATAGTTCCACCATTCGTAGAACCATCTAGGAATAACAGCATTTAATAGCTCTGGGTTGTACTTTACGAAGCAAGTATGTCCTGGTCTTACATACATGAAGTTAAACCATGCATCTTTGTAGTCATACCAGCTATATGTCTGGGGCTTGTGGTTCATAGATAACCCAATTGGGGTTTGCAGATGATCTACAGTCCAAATGAATGGGCAGAGTATTTTCTTGAAAACTACTCTGGAGTATCGGATGAATTACGGATTCTTTTCATCGTAGTCATGTTCTACTTCGATAGAATCAGTGTCTATCAAAATGTCTTTAAAGTAAAACCTGGTTTCAAGTGGATTTTTAACATTGACGTAATTGTCATTGGTATAACATGCTTTTACTAAATCCTTTGGTTTATAGCCTTCATACTCTTTGTTAAGGGCTAACAATGGCATTACCTGTGTAGAAATATAATTGAATTCTTCTTTGGTTGGAAGGGATTTTGTTTGAAAATTTTGATCATTCGGGATGATCTTTGGGTTCACTGCTTGAGCAAAAGACCCTGGAGTCTTCATCTCATAGCTTCGCTTTGTGGAAGTTCAGAGACCTCCGACTGAGCTTTGCTGGGTTGTTCCTTTATTTGTTAGAAGTTTGGGTCCTTCTAATTTTGGAAACTCTGAGAGCTGTAAATTTATTACTGATGATTGTATTCACTGTACTGGATGATGATGATGCCTGAGTATTCTACTTAGGTGGAATAGAGGGTCGTCATTGGTTTAGGCCTTTTAAGGAAGAGAATGGGTGATTTGAAGAAGATGCCTTTTCTCTGATTTGTCTCCTTTGAAAGGAGAGTTAGGTCAAGTTGATGGCCTCATGTTTTCGCTGTAAAAAATCTCTGGTTAAGAAGTTTGGAAGGGAATTACCTTCACCTTTAATAAATTCAATTTCAAAATTGAAGCCAGATAAAAGAGCTTGTCATCTAGTAAATATTTGTTTTGAAACAAGATTTTTAACATCCTTTTGTAAAATCTCTTTTGCAGATTTTCAATCGACTCTTAGTAAGAAGTCTTTATTAATTAAGTCGTCTTGAAATTTTATAATACATAGTACTATAGAAAGTATTTTTTTTTAACAGTACTGTAATTTTTTTGAGCGAAATTCCAGATTCCTAATGTAAATCTAACAAGCTGTTTATGAGACTGAGGGGTCTCACGTTGTTTAAGGATTCCTCTATAACCTAGGTCAGAAGCATTAGTTTCTACAATCATGAAGGCTTCTGGGTTAGGGATTCCTAAACATGGTAGGTTTTGAACCATGATTTGGGCAAAAGCTTTAGTCTGTTCATCTTTCCAAGGGATAGAATTTTTCTTAAGCCTTTTTTAGAGGGGTTCACATACCTGGCTAATATGCGGAATGAAATCAGCAAATTAAGACTTCCTAAGAACCTCTGAAGTTGGGTTTTATCAGGTATTTCATCGGAAAACTTAGAGAAATCTTTGGTCTGCAAATAGGTTTTCAAATCTGACATAAGAACCTGATAGCAGTCTGAAAGAGTTAAATCATTTCAGCACTAACAACTAGGCCATTAGTTTTAGCAATCATAAAGAAGGTGTTAATGTGTTTAAAATGAGAATCTATATCCTTAGAAAATACTAACACATCGTCTATATTGACTATAGACATATAACTGTAATTGTTAAATATTGAGTTCATAATGTTTTGGAACTCGGAAGGGGCGTTCTTGGGACCGAACGGCATGACATTCCATTCATATTGGCCAAAAGGCACATTGAAGGCAGTTTTGTATCTGTCTTCCTCGGCAATCTAAATTTGCCAGAAACCAGATTTCATATCGAACTTACTATAGATGTTGGCTTTTTAAGTTCTTTTGAGAAGAACTCTTTTATTAGGTATCGAGTACCTAGTCCATTTTAAAGCTGTATTTAACGTCTTGTAATTGATAACTAGTCTGGGAGCTCCTCTTTCCTTTTCTGCATTGTTATTTACATAAAATGCTGAACAACTCCAAGGAGATTTAGAGGAGCGAATGATGCCATTGTTTAGGAGATATAGAAATCTCCTTTTTATAGGTTTCCAAAAGGCGTTAGCAAAATCGGAGCAAATTTCTCTTTCAAAAAGATCTTGAAGAGTAGCTATTTTAGTAACTATCTCTGGTGTTTTTAAGATTTGCTCAATTTTTATAATTTTGACTTCCTTTTTCAAAACAGTGATATGCTAAGGAAGTCTATTTATTGTGAAAATAGTTTTATCAGTAATAAAATTACTTTCTTATTGGGAAAGGGTTTATATAAATGGGAAAGATAATTTTTTCCTAAAATTATTGAGGAGATTATTTCTAAACCCGTAGTAAACGGTTTTATTTGGGTGATGAAAGGAATTCCAAGAATAATATCTTCATTGAATATTCAGTAATAACGAGATCATTGGTAAAACATATGTCATTATTACAAATATGAGCTTTAGAAATCTTATAATTAATTTTTAAAAGTTCACCCGCAGCAGAGTAAAGCTTAATGGTGCTTTTTTTCAAAAATTTTGTAGGGACTAAGCCCTTAATTATGCAGTTACGATCTACACCACTATCCAAAAGAGCAACTT
The DNA here is from genome assembly GCA_002018475.1 of Nicotiana obtusifolia. NCBI lineage: Eukaryota > Viridiplantae > Streptophyta > Magnoliopsida > Solanales > Solanaceae > Nicotiana > Nicotiana obtusifolia. The sequence continues at coordinate 81,392 of MCJB01033660.1, read as the reverse complement.
TTTTTAAAGAAAAGTTTTTATTAATAATAATTTTAACAGGAATTATGATGACTCTGAGGTCTTACCGAAGTGACAACTGAAAGGCCTGTTGTTTACGAGGTAGAGGTGAATTCCTTAGTATGAAAAGGCTCAAGAGGGTGATCGTTGTTAAGTTCCTCAATGGGAGAATTAGAGTCTTCTGATTTTTCGTCATCAATTTTCTTGAAAACCTGCTCAGTAAGGGCATCGACTTCAATCTTATGGGTCTAGATTTAATCTTTTTATCTCCTTTTTAGGAGTAGATATCTCTTGATTTAGATCAGCGATAGAAGGCTCAGGGGTTCTTTCGAATCTGGCCATGATTTGCTTCGTGAAAAAAGGCTCAGTAACCTTAGATTTAGGTTTCTCGTCTTGATGATGGAGAATGAGTTTTTTGAGTTCTAGAAGATATTTGTTCCTAGACTTTTCATCATTGATGTGTTGGATCACATAAAAAAGGGCTTCTTTAGAGTCATTGGTTAAGACACTGATTCTTGGAAAGACGAGTTCACAGCTACAAAAGGCTCCGGTGCATTGGCATTCTTGCCCAGATTGACTAGAGTCAGACTCATATGAGACGTTGATATCTTCGTCATTGCTAAAGTCTTCAGAAGTAGGAGACTAATCAGAATTTCCTTCTTCTAGAATGGAGTAAAGCTTATCTTTAGCTTCTTCGCTGATTTCAAGAAGATTAATCTTCTTCTTCTTATTGCTGATTTGCAGGCACTTGCTCTGTGTTCGGATTTTCCACAATCCCAACAAACCTCTGTACTGGATGTTTTTGAAGGTTTATGACGATAGGATTTTTTCTTTGGTGGTTTTTCAGAATTTCTTCTGAATTTGCTGCAATGAATCTTTTTGGAAGAACTCAATTTTTTGTCTCTTTTGCAAGATAATGAAGAAGGTGCTGACACTTTAGAGAAGCCGAAATTTTGACAAAAGCTGTCTAGTCTCTTCTAGAGGAAGATCTATCTTTCTTAAGTTGTTCTTTCAACTTAATGTCAGTGCAAAGTTCTAATCCAACAACATTGATGAGATTAATAATATCTCCATAAGTCATTTGATGATAAGGAATTTTATCATCACATCTATCTTGAATTTTGGCTCTAACCTTTTTTGCAAAGAGAGGAGGAAAACCACTAATGAAACGTTCTTTCCAGAAATCGTTGTTGCAGTCAAGACGAATCATGACTTTGGTAATGAAGGAATCTTTGTACCATTTAAAATCTTCTAACATAGGGCATGATAGATTGTTAAGGATTTGAAGACTCCTATCTTGAAAGAGTTGGGGTTCTCCTATAAAATATTTTGCTATATTATAGAGGAGAGTGGCGCAAGCATCTTCTTTGATGACTTGAGTTGAGTCAGAGGATCCTTCATTTTTTACTTCTACCTCAACTGCAGTAGCATTATAAATGGTCTACTTGATATCTTCGGTGATATAATTATCCCACAAATATCTTAGCTTGCCGGTAAATCCTGCAACTATCATGGTAGCTGCTTCTCTATCAGAAGATCCTTTGATTTTATAAGCGGTAATAGAGACTCCCATTTCATGGAGTTTATTATAGATTTGATGTTCTTCCAGAGCATCGATGTTCCATTCGGTGATGCGTCTTCCTTCATGAGAGGACGTAGATAAGAAGATATTCTCTTCATATTGGACGTTTGGAAAAGAGGGACGTTTATGATAGTTTTTTTGATTGTGGTACCGATCATCAGAAAGTTTCTGAAGACTGTCGGTATTTGGATAGTTTTGATACCTTTGTCATTGGAAGGTCTTTTCTCAGTGATACTGAATTTAGAGAGTTTTTCGTTGATCTTATCAATGATATTTCCATAGATCTCAAAATTTTCACTAAGCTTTGGGAATTTGTCTCTAGAGAATTCAGTTATCTTAAAGATTCCTTTATTACCAAAGTCATGATTCGTCCTGACTGCAACAATGACTTCTGGAAAGATTGGTTTATACTATTAAGAATTTTATTCTTTTCTGGATTTGTCATTTTCAGAACTGGGAGCTGCATCTATTAGTATTTTCTCTATTAGTCATTAAATAAGTAATAAAGTTAATCTTTTGGTTGGTATATCTATCAAGAATTCTTGGGATTCTCTTACCTGTATGGTATATAGTACGATAGGATTCTCTTGGAGTACTCTAGTTTTGCAAATTATTTTCAATATTGGCAATATTTGTTACTGCCAAAGATTGGTTTAAAATGTTAAGAATTTTATTCTTTTCTGCATTTGTCATTTTAGAACTGGGAGGTGCATCTATTAGTATTTTCTCTATTAGTCTTTAAATAAGTAATAAAGTTAATCTTTTGGTCGGTATATCTATCAAGAATTTGATGTTTATACCTGATCTTTTCTAATACCTCTTCTAGAGATATTTTTGGGTTATTAACTTTTTGGCTTATCTTTTCTAAAACAAAGATCATGTATTTGTTTCCACGACCCAGACTTATAACATGAAGAAGATAACCAAAATTTCAGAAACAATAAATGATCTATGTTTTCATAGAAATCTATTCTATTTTCATAACGACGTTAATAACCCAAAAATATCTCTAGAAGATGTATTAGAAAAGATAGGTATAAACATCAAATTCTTGATAGATATACCAACTAAAAGATTAACTTCATTACTTATTTAAAGACTAATCCCTCTATTTTCATCTTTCAAGATTTGGAAAAATAGAACATGCTCTACCCCATGCACCTCTCAGTTCTAAAATGACAAATCCGGAAAAGAATAAAATTCTTAACAATATAAACCAATCTTTGGCAGTAATAAATATTGCCAAAATTGAAAATGAATTGCAAACTGGAGTATTCCAAGAGAATCCTATAGTACTATATACCATACATGTAAGTTTAATTTTATAAAAAAATTATAACATCAAAACTTGCGAATCTACTGTTGCCATCAATAACTCGATAGAAACAATCAAATTATTGGCAGCACAAGATATTCAATAATATAAGAAAAAATATAATTTTCTCCGTATAGGATTAGTACAAGTTGCAGTCAAACATTTATACAGGTTAGGTTTGGATACCCCTCTTTGCCTCTTATTAAGAGATGACAGATTATTAAACTTTGATGATGCATTGTTAGGAGTCTTACAAAGTAACTAGCTCAAGGCCCGGTATACTTTCACTATTATCCAAACATTTCGGTTGACGTAAATGACCAGAATATGTTGGATACTTTGACTCTTAATATAAAAACAAAATACATGAATAAAAAGTTAATACACGAGATATAGATGTAATATACAGAGTATATTACAGACTAATGAAAACAACCTTAGCCCCAAAGGTTAAAATGGAAAGTAACAAAGGAGTAACTATGCTCAGGAAGCAAACCAAGAATGTAGTAATACTTTCATCCCAAGAATGATTCAATGGAATGAAATTTTGTCAAAAGATATAATGGCGTTTTGATGCCATCACCCAACCAAAATGTGATCCTGAGAGTTCTTTCATCGAACATGTCATTCAATATCCAACAGGAGCAATAGACTTAAAATTTTTAAGATCTGGCTCTGTTAGTGAAGCTTCTTCAAGCAGAAGAATGTCTTACACCAGACCTTCTTCTTCCAAACCCCTAGAGGGAACTGGAAGTAACAATAGCAATGAAGAGTTAATCAAAGAAATCGACAGAAAACTTAAGGGAGTAGATTTTAATAAAATCATTCCCTAAGTTATCTATCATAATAGACCCTTTGTAGCCACTCCAAGAAGCCCGGATGCAGAAAAAATAGATCAACTTAAAGTAATCCAAGCCGATGACTTTCAGATAGATTGAAAAGTCTAGACGCTCAATGGGTACACCCTAACAATACTAATAAAAGAATTGGTACGTAGATACGTATTCCTTAAAACAGAGGTTATATTTTAAAGATAAGTGGACTAGAGATTTAAAAAGATTTAAATGTAATATCGGATTCTTCAAATGGATTAAGCGAATAGGGCAAATTCCCAATCAAAAGGAAGTTTTTACATATGATAATCAATAGGTGGTACGCCCAGAATAAAGATATAATAGAAGCCACTACTCTGCCATTAGAAGAAATTCTAATACCGGTCCAAAGCGAAGTAATCACTGCATCTGCTTTTAAAAGAGAAAGTGTTCACACAGAAAATGGACCAACTAAAAAAGAGATAAATAAAATAATTGTGCAAAACAATTATACTAATAATTTATTACATGTAGTATCAAAATCAGTTAAAAGATACTAATAAAATAGGAATCCTTACTAGGTCCATAGCAGCCCCTACAATTGAAACACATCCAATAATAAAACTCCCAGATTTTCCAAAGAAAGATTCTCCGAGTTAAAAGAAAAGTTCGATCTTACGAATAATCTTCTGGAAAGAATCAAAAATCAGCTCAAAACTAAATTAACTACTTTTGCACCTAATATAGCTTCCAACCAAGCTAGTAAACAAAAAAAATGATAAAGCCATTGAACTTCATAATCTACAAACAAAATTAAGTACTATTGAAGCCGAATATACTGTTCTAAGAACAAAAGAAGACTCCACTGATAGAAATAAAAGTCTAGAGAGGTTAACAAAAACCTCTAAAGAAATTTTCGAAAAAATTAATAAATTAAAAGCCCTACTAACAGGAAAAGCCATCTCTACCATCAAAACGATTGACTCAGAAATCAATTGAATTTCTTATGATACAAGACATTCTAACAAAAAGAACTACTATACTAGAGCATCCTTTCCATATAGGAGTTTAGAACTTCTGTCATAACAACACCAATAACCAACAACAGTACATAACACCATAATGGAAGTAATAAAAGAAGTAGCTCAGAGATAAATTACTCAGCTCGTTCATAGTTCCAGAAAATAGACCTGCTTTTCAAGTATATCAGTGAAAACCCAAATCTTTTACTGAAATCACCAAATAAATAAGTAAGTTTGAAAACTGTGATTTTTTCCAAAAACTTTTCAACAACAAATAAGATGTTTCATTATCAAATGGCATGAGAAAAATACATCTCTATGCCTACATGTCAATATGCGGGTGAAATCATGAATGACACCAAAATCGGAGTGGCAGAATGAAATGCATCTCTATTCATGTATCTCAAGTATGCAATTCAAATGCAAAGTATCTCGGTGATGAACTCATGTACTCAGACTCTCAGAGTACTCAATCTCACTATCTTACACTTTCCACTAATTATGCTCAATCACTCGACACGCTCAGTCATTCAGTACTGTATATGGCCAATTCAGCCCAGGAAAGATCCATCCCATATATATATATCAATCATCGGTCACTTAGTACTGTATAAGGCCAACACAACCCGGGGAAGATCCATCCCAAATATAAATTATTCGGGCAAGATCCATGCCCAGGGAAGATCCATCCCTCAATATAATCAACTGTGCTCACTGGAGGTGTGTACTGACTCCGGAAGGGCTCCTTCAGTCCAAGTGCCATAATAAGCCAGATCCAGGCATAAATCAATATAGCATGTTGCGGCGTGCATCCCTATCCCATAATATCACTCACAATCAGGCCCCCTGCCTCACTCAGTCATCAATCTCTCCAGTCTCTCGGGCTCACAATGCCATGAAACTAGCGCCAAAAATGATGATATGATGTATCAATATATAGTAACAGAGACTGAGATGTGATATGAAATGAATGAACATGACTGAATATGAATTTGCAATATAAGCAAATAACTCAACAGCAGAAATGACCTCAGTGGGTCCCAACAGAATAAGCATACAGCCTAGACATGATTTCTAACATGGATCACAGCTCAATAGCTTTAGTACGTAGAGATTTCATGGTTACATATAAGATCAGTAACTACACAGTACCACAGAAATAACGAAGTCATAATTCACACGGTACACGCCCACACGCCCGTCACCTAGCATGTGCGTCACCTCAATACCAACACATAACACGTGATTCGGGATTTCATACCCTCAGCATTAAGTTTAGAAGTGTTACTTACCTCGAACAAGCCAAATCCAATACCGAGCAAACCAAACAATGCTACAAAAATGCCATCCCACGCGTACCGACCTCTGAACGGCTCGAATCTAGCCAAAAGCAACCCAAATACATCAAATAATGCCAAAGGAAACAACCTGATCAATAAAGATCAAATCTTTAATCAAAAGTCCAAAATGAGCCAAAAAGCCAAACCCGGACCCATATCTCAGAAACCGACGAAACTCATAAAATCCGACAACCCATTCAATTACGAGTTTAACCATAATAGTTTCACTCAAATCTGACTCTAAATTGACATTCAAATCTCAAAATTTTGTTTTATGAAACTATAGACAATTCCTTCGATTTCTCTTTAAAAGTCAATAATCTGATGCCGAAAATGAAGATTAATTCATGAAATATAATCACAAGTGAGTCAAGAATACATACCCCAAGTCGTGTGGAAAAATTCCTCTCTGAAATCGCCCAATCCGAGCTCCAAAATCCGAAAATGAGAATAACCTCAAAAACTACGATTTTATCTTCTGTCCAGGCCTCTTCGCATTTGAGTAAAAACTTCCATTCCTGCGGCCTCGCATTTACGAGCCAATTCCCGCATCTGCGGATTCACACTCAACAACCAGCCCTCATACCTGCGGAGCGTCTTCCGCTTCTGTGCAATCGCAGGTGCGAGCTAAGGGTCTGCATCTGTGTCTTTCCGCTTCTGCGATCAGTATCACAGCACCTGCGATGTCGCAGGTGCTCACAAAATACCCGCTTCTATGGCCTCACGCTGGGATACCAATTCTTCTTTTACGCCCTCAGCTTTGCACATGTGGCCATCGAACCTACGCCCAGTGGTCCGCAGGTGCTACCACACCAGAACAGACCTGCCCAGCATTAACAAAAATGATCCGAACCTCCTTCGAAACTCATCCGAGCCACTCGGGATCCCGCCGAAACATACCAACAAGTTTCGAAGCATAACACAGACCTACTCGAGGCCTGAAATCACGCATAACAATATCGAAACGATGAATCGCACCTCAAATCAAACATAAATGAACTTTCAACTTTCAACTCCAAAACTCGCGCCGAAGCATAACAAATCAACTCAGAATGAACTAAAATTTTGCACACAAGTCCCAAATAACATAATGAAGCTATTCAAATTTCCGGAACTACAATCAGAACCCGATAACCACAAAGTCAACTCTCGGTCAAACTTATTGTCACGACTCAAATTTAGGATTGTGACCGGCGCTTAGTAGCAAGTGCTCCCAAGTAAGCCTCATCGGAAATTTTACAGAAAATCGGACAGAGTTTCCCCTGTTTTTGGACCATCCAAAAATTTTTTCTGTCTCAAACCAACAACCAAACATCCTAATATTAAACCAAACAATTGACAACTTGTTAATTAACCAAATACAAGTCTCCAATATAACTAAACCACCAACTAACTAATAGAAATACTAATCTATCTCCAACTTTGATAAATAAGAACGATACTCAACATAAGACCAAAATAATGACAGAATACGCATAACAATAAAATAATAACTATGGAGCGACTCTAAGAGTTCAATGAAAAGACCATAACAATCCGAAAATCTATGCCCACGCGAACAAGTGCGAGGCTCACCGAGAAAATGTCAAACTGTGCGCTCTAATTGACGAGATCCTCGCCTGCGTCAACTGCTGTCTCTGTAAAATAAATTAGCGGTGAATGAGTCGCTAGCTCAGTGAGTAATAACACTTAACCACAACAGTTTTTATTTGGGGACAAGTCAGAAAACATGCTAGTATCTCAAAGAGAAAATCACATAAATTTGCTCTTTCAAAACAATAAATAATTTCTAGTCTCATCATGCTTTTCTTGTAGTAAAATATAATAAACAATTCAGTAATAAGCTCGGTAACACTATATAACATCAGTATTCATATCTTGGGAGGTTTCAATGAATGGATCATGTAATCGGTATAACCGTGGACTTCTTTACCGGAAGTCATATATATAACGGTAGTCCCTACTCGAGGGAAATCGGCAACGGTATGCTAGTTCTACCTTCCCACTAGCGAGGGTTATAACTGTAATCGGTAGTCTGTAAATACAAGGTGCACCAGGTCTAACGAACCCGCCGTTAGCTACGGGATCCTTCAATGTCTACTCCCATTTATACTTGTCTTTGTAATCAGTATATACTCGTAGAAACTATTTTAAACTAATATAGGGCATTTCAGTTCTTATCAAATCATATAATTTTCTTTCGATAACAGTAAATTCAAGTAACAGTAAAACATATCTAGTGACAACAAAAATATTTAAAAATCACGGTACTCATCTCAAATAATTATTTCGGTTTCATATCGAGTAAAAGAATTGTCCCACATGCAACTCAAAATATAATAGGTAACATATTCATATTAAAAATCATGTGTAAATCATGCAAATTATAAAAACACAAATTGTGGTAAGATTACTACTCACAGTACTCGTGTCAATTATCAAACTCGTCACCTCGAGCGATCCGTACAACCTCCTCCGATCAATCTATAATCATGTCATATCAATCTCGTGTCAATTTCCTAGTTTAAACTAATTCATAACAAATTTGAAATACCCAACCACGGGGTTCATGTTGAGTCTTAATTTGTGAATTTATATTTACTCATAGAACTAGTCCATAATCTATCAATTTCAAACTATTTAGTATAATTTATTCCACTAAAATTAGACCTATCAGTGCTTAAACCAAGCCTTTATAGTCTTACTCTCCATAGATTCTTTTTTTTTTTAAAAGAAAAAAAACTGATATTGAATTCTGTTGTACTTTGTGAAATCGCATAGATGCAGTAAAATAATTCAACAGGCGATAAGAAGGAAGTTAACCTCTTTAGCTGAAGGAGAATTGCTACTTTCAGTTCCAACTCCTAGTTCTTCTTAAAGCCTCTGTCCAAAGCTTTCTTCTTCTCTTTTTTTTTCTTTCCCAGTAACGGCTTACTGTTAAAGCCCCTCTTTCCAACTCCTAATCTGATTCCTTAAGTAACAAATAAGGTTTTTGACTTTTTCCCCTTTAACAAAATTTTGTCCCAGGTTTTCTCGACACAGCGCTTTTGTCTTCTTCTTTTTTTTTTTTTGATGCTTTGTGTCCTAAGAGATTTTCTTGTTTTTAAAATCTCTTTTATGGCTTCGTACATGAGCAGATGGGCTAAGGCCCACTAATTGCATTCACTTTTTAGTTTATTATTATTATTTTCCTTCTTTCTTTCTTTTTTTTTTGTCTTATAGTATTTGATTGCTATTTATTTATTATATATATATATATATATATATATATATATTATTTTTGAAAAATCCTTAACTACTCATTATTTAATAGGAGATATTACATTCTCCCCACCTTATGAAATTCGGTCCTCGAATTTCGCTCTGGTACATATCTGTAAACTGCAATAAATGAGGATACTTGACTCGCATAGCATCCTCTATTTCCCATGTAGCTTCTTCAACAGTATGATTTCTCCATAAGACTTTCACGAACACAATTTCCTTTGACCGTAGTTTTCTTATCTGTCTATCAACAATTGCCATCGGCTCTTCCTCGTAGGACAACTTCTCATCAAGCGGTATAGTTGGTGCTTCCAGCACCTGGGATGAGTCTGATATACATTTTCTCAGCATTGAGACGTGAAACACTGGGTGAATAAAAGATAACTCAGGAGGAAGTGCCAAACGATAAGCCACCGCTCCCACTCGGCCTAGTATCTCATATGGTCCTATAAACCTGGGGCTCAACTTGCCTCTTTTCCCAAACCGCATCACACATTTCATAGGAGAAACTCGTAGGAACACTTTGTCCCCAATTGTGAACACTAAATCTCTTCTTCTCTTATCAGCATAAGACTTTTGTCTACTTTGAGCTGCAAGCAATCTCTGTCGGATCAACTGGACCTTGTCCATAGCTTCTTGTACTAGGTCGGGTCCCAATAAGTTAGTCTCACCAGCTTCAAACCATCCGATAGGAGAATGACATCTTCTACCATACAATGCTTCGTACGGTGCCATTTGAATACTGGACTGGAAGCTATTGTTGTAGGAAAATTCAGCTAATGGTAGGTAAGTGTCCCAACTACCTCCAAACTCACGAGTGCAAGCTCTCAACATATCCTCCAAGATCTGAATAGTACGTTCGGACTGCCCGTCTGTCTGTGGATGAAATGCAGTACTAAGATTTACTCGTGTACCCAATGCTTCTTGAAAAGATTTCCAAAAGCGTGAAGTGAATTGTGATCCTCTATCAGAGATGATGGATACTAGAACTCCGTGAAGTCGGACAATTTCGTTCATAATATCTGTGCATACTTGACTCCACCATATGTAGTCTTCACCGACAAAAAGTGTGCTGACTTCGTCAGTCGGTCTACAATCACCCATACCGAGTCATAACCTCTAAGGGTTCGTGGTAGCCCGGTGACAAAATCCATAGTAATTCTTTCCCATTTCCACTCTGAATCTCAATTTGTTGTAGTAGTCCTGCAGGTCGTTGATGTTCAGCCTTGACCTGCTGACAAGTCAAACAACTAGAAACAAAGTTAGCAACATCTTTCTTCATGCCTTCCCACCAATAAAATTGCTTCAGGTCATGATACATTTTTATGGATCTAGGATGTATAGTGTATTTAGTGTTGTGAGCTTCTTTAAGAATAGCATGTCTCAACCCATCTACGTCTGCTACACATAGTCTGTCACCCATTCGAAGAACACCATCACTTTCAACAATCATATCCTTGCTTTTACCAGCTAAGACCTCATCTCTGTATTTACATAATCGTTCATCCTCATATTGGGTGGCTTTAATGCGCTCAACTAAAGAAGACTTAGCCTGAGCACACGCCAACAATGTCTCTGAATTTTCGACACTAAATCTGATACCTGTATCTTCCAGTCTCTGAATATCTTTGGCTAAAAGTCTCTTTGCGGGGGCTATATGCGCCAAACTCCCCATAGATTTTCTACTCAATGCATCAGCCACCACATTAGCCTTTCCAGGATGATACAAAATAGAACAATCATAGTCTTTGAGTAGTTCCATCCAACGACGCTGCCGAAGATTTAGATCTCTCTGCTGAAAGATATACTTCAAACTTTTATGGTCAGTATAAATCTCACAAGTTTCGCCGTATAGATAATGCCTCCAAATTTTTAGAGCAAATACCACTGCAGCCATCTCCAAATCATGTGTAGGATAGTTTTGCTCGTGCTTTTTCAATTGTCTCGAAGCATAAGCTATAACACGCCCATTTTGCATGAGAACGCATCCTAATCCCACCCTCGAGGTGTCGCAGAATACTGTAAATCCTCCAGGACCTGATGGTAAGGCTAATATTGGTGCAGTTGTCAGACACGTTTTAAGTTTCTAAAAGCTTTGCTCACATTCCTCCGTCCACTGAAACTTTGCATTTTTCTGTGTTAGCTTGGTCAGTGGTGATGCTATTCTGGAGAAATCCTGCACAAAACGCCTGTAATAGCCTGCTAAGCCTAAAAAGTTGCGAATCTCTGTAGGAGAAGTAGGTCTGGGCCATTTCTGCACAGCTTCAGTCTTCTTAGGATCTACCATAATTCCATATTTAGATACAACATGCCCCAAAAATGCTACTGAGTCTAGCCAGAATTCACACTTCGAGAACTTAGCATAAAGTTGATGTTCTCGCAATGTCTGCAACACATCTTGAGATGATTCTCGTGTTCTCTTTGGCTACGAGAATATATCAGTATGTCATCAATAAATACTATTACAAATGTATCCAGAAACGGCTTGAACACCCTATTCATTAAATCCATGAATGCAGCTGGAGCATTAGTCAGTCCGAAAGGCATCACAAGAAACTCATAGTGCCCGTATCGAGTTCTGAAAGCAGTCTTAGAAATATCTTCATCTTTGATTCTAAGTTGATGATAACCAGAACGGAGGTGAATCTTTGAAAAGTGGGCAGCTCCTTGTAACTGATCAAACATGTCATCTATACGAGGCAAGGGATATTTATTGCGTATTTTTATCTTGTTCAACTGCCTGTAGTCAATGCACATTCTCAGGGATCCGTCTTTATTCTTTACGAATAGTACCGGTGCACCCCATGGTGATACAC
>MCJB01033660.1:52814-64451 GCA_002018475.1 Nicotiana obtusifolia | reverse complement strand
TATATATATATATATATATATATATATATATTATCTTTGAAAAATCCTTAACTACTCATTATTTAATAGGAGATATTACACAACTTTTCAAACTTCCAAATTTCCAACTTTTGCCAATTAGTGCCGAATCCTTCTAGGAACATCCAAATGCAAGTCCTGGCATACGCCCAAGTCTAAAATCACCATCCGGACCTAACAGAACCCTCAAAACTCTGTTCCGAGGTCAAATTCACAAAAGTCAAACTTAGTCAACTCTTCTAACTTAAAGCTTCAACGATGAAATTCATTCTTCCAAATCAAGTCCGAATAACCTGAAAACCAAAACTGACGATTTACATAAGTCATAATATATCATACGGAGCTACTCATACCCATAAACTATCGAGTGAAGTGAAAATGCTCAAAACGACCGGTCGAGTCGTTACATTTTATCATATATAGTGCATACGAAATCATAATATTTTTTCAAGAAACCAGCGGAGGCAAATGCAACACTTTAACAACGGGATCGGAATCAGTACTTTTGTCGTGGATCTGCCTCTAAAAACCAGGTTTGAATCCATTAAGCAGGGACAAAACCTGTGTGTTGGATATATTACGGGCTCGGCCGAACCCAATAACTTTAGTTCAATCCTATATTTGTTTTAAATTTTTTTATAGAATATATAGAATTTATAAATTTCGAACCCAATAATCTAAAAAAACTAAACTTCTAAATTCATGACTTTTAAATCCTGACTTCATCTCTACCATTAAGGCATAGGTTGTTGCCTCATGTTAACACTTTCTCATCCTTTTTAATCCATTATATAACTTCTTATATGCAAGTGGACAGGCATGGGTGCGCTCAAGCTCGTTTTCGGAATGATATACGTTGTTGATTGATCTTAATTATAATATGCAAGCAGGGGATTATGCAAGATTTTCCGTAAACGTTGACGACATTTAAAAAGTGGACAAATCATTTTAACGATATTGTATTTTGTAAGAGATATAAAATTCATATTATATTAATAAAGCTTAGTTCATGTACAATATTATAATTTGCCTCAATCAATTTTACACTTTTGAAATAAATTTATAATAGCCTCATTGAATTATATAAAACTTTTCTTGATATGAAGCACAAAAGGAGGACTGACAAAGTGATATCACCCTTAAATATGTCAGAGTTTCGATCTGTTTCGAGCATTACTTTTAAGGGATTTTTATATTCCTATACACTATTTGAAACTTTATTATCCTTCCTATTGAAGTTTCAATTTAATTACATAGGCATATATAATTTACCAATTATGTACATTTGAGGAATTTAATGAGAATTAATTAACACTTATAATCTCTCTAATATACATATTCCACTCATCCCCACGTTTCTCTCTCCATACCCCCTACATTTCTACACTATCTCCCTCCATTAACGCCCGTCTTTCACTATTCTTCAAAAATCTCTCTTAATTTTTCTGAATTCTAGTTCTAAATCCTACCAAAATAGTAGCTGCTTAAATTTTTTCTTCCCTTTCAATGAAGAAGAAATCAGTTTCGAACATCAGCCCTAAAAAAGCTAATGTTGGTGATATTCCTAATTTTGATTTAAGTATTTTCTCACATGATTCACCCAAAAAAGCAGTAAAATCGGCACATGCAAAACCAGAGACAAAGTCCAAGCTTTCCCCTCGTGAAGCTAGGGCAGAATCTCGAACAAAACTTAAGCATGATAGGGATGCTGGTGAAGCTTCGACATCTGCTAAATCAGTAAAGCGGAAGGGCAAAGAAATTGCTCGCGGCGATGATTTTGTCGAAGAAGAAGTTATCTTGAAAGCAGCAAAAAAATCAGAGTTTCTCCTTCTGTCAAACCTTCAAAAGAGAAGAAGGTTCAAAATCACCTAAAACACCCCAAGTAGTCATTGGATTTCCAGTTGAAACTATATAATAATTGTACTTGCTATATGTTTAAATAAGAGAAAGGCGCCTTATTCTTTAAAAGATAACCAGCTTAAGCTGTAGTATGATCTTGGAGTGGAGAAAGTTGATAAAAAGGAGTGGTTTTATACTTTGGCATATCCGGGGCAAGTCCTCGACGACATGGTACCCACATACCCTGGCAGAATTTAATGATTAGCTGTAGTATCCTGTTATTTTAGAATTTTGTAGTTTTTTTATTTGAAAATTGTAGTTAAATTGTATGGAGCATTGAGAAATAATGAAATCTGTTTTTTTGCAACACATTGATGTTATTTTATACTATTTGAGGAAGATAAGAAAGTATGGTCCTCAAAATAAAACACGATTTACAACCATTGACTCTATGTTCAAGACTAGAACTGAATAAATTTATCAGAGGTACATTAATGCTCATGCCGATAAGAAGTTTGCTGTTGTCAAAACCCAGGATGTCGTATCAGAATACATATTGGGGTACAGGTTACTTGCAAATATTGCATGGGATAAAGTTGATTTTGTGATTATGCCCATAAATATTGTGGAGAAATTTCATTGGTTGTTGGTTGTATTTGACATGACCGATAAGGTTCTATATGTTTATGATTATATGGTCTCTTCAAGAAATCACAACCTTGTTGAATCTGTTGTCAACAAGTTTGCTGTTATGATCCTCCTCTATTTGTCATGCACTGGCTTCTATGGCAAACGTCCAGACATTAACTACAAGAACACAAAGGTATACATTGAGAAAGGTGTTATTGACCCTCTTGACATTCAGTGGTTGGTCGGTGAGATTTCCAGCAAAAAGAGGGATCACTGTATGAAAAAGCTGTTTTTCCTTCTATCTATTTAACAGATTGTATTTTACATTGAACGATAAATCTTTTCCCCTATTATTTTTTTTTTTGCAGTGACTGTGGTGTATACGTGGTGACATTTGCAGAATATGTCAACATTGGAGAGCTAGCGATTTCAAACAAAGACCTTTCTGATATTGATCAATACTGTAGACGCTATGAAGCGCCACTTTAGGATTATGCAAGGAAAAATCAAGAGCTTGGTGCAATTAGTGAAAGTGAGGTGACTGGCAGATTAGTAAGAAGAAAAGGTGCACCAGCTGTGAATGAGAGAACACAAGTCCGAAAAAAGAAGAATTAGTTGCCCTTTTCAGTAGAAAATTGTAGTTAAAGTGATTAGTTGTAGTTGGTTTGTGGTAAAGTTGTAGACAAATTGTTAACTAAGAACAAGTCAGCTGCAATTTATTTGTAGCAGATTTGTGCTACAGTTGTTTTACCTTTTGTTTTGTTATTTTGTCCAGAATTCTACTACTTAGAATAGAAAACATCTGTGGCTTTTTTTAGTTGAAAGTTGTTAGTACTTGATCTCGATATTATTACTATATAATTTCCTTATAGTTTAACTACAATTATGTCTGCAACTACTATACAAAATACATAATCCATTCTATTTTGAGCAGTGTTGTTAGGAAAGGCTAAAAGTAATAAATAAACTCAGTATTTGAACAAAAAAATTACAAACCAGTTGCATTAAGAGTTGAAATCATTTTATCAAACATTTCATTATAGGAGACAGTCTTTATTCAAATTAGCAACACAATTACACCTCAATTATAATTCTCTAGAACAGAATAAATACAACTTCATATGTCTTAAAGGACATATTATCATCAACAGTAATCAGGAAAAAAAAATCTTGTGATTGTATCAATTTTTATTTCCTTTTGGGAGCATTCCTATAAGATCTTTTGTTATGCCTTTCTAGTCTGCAGTTGCCATATGAAACCTTGTACCTATTTGCATTTACTTCATCATATGGTTTGTATCTTTGTTTTTGAGGTCTCCCTGGCTATCTTTTCCAGTAAGTGGCATTACAACTTCTTTAGCTATATGTTGTGGCACATTCCATTTGCTTTTGTCAGGAAGCAGGTCTACTGGTATTTCATAAGTCTACATAAGGCTCTCCCTCGTGTAATAAAGAGAACAATAATTTTTATAAAACTCGTTCCTGTGCCTCAAAGCCACCAAAGCATGTGCACAAGGAAGTTCATCAAGCTGGAGTTGTCTACAACTACATCTTTTATTTTGAAGGAAAACAATGAAGCGCTTCACACCATTGTGATATGTGGAAGTCCTCACCTACAATTTCATTACAAACACAAAACAAGTTGTCAGCAACAGATAAAAAACAAAATAACAACAATTATACAGTAACTTTTGTACAATTAATAGTATATATTTTGTTTGATGGAATCAATGATATGATGTTACTGGCTATAGCTTATATATATTTAGTTTGATGGAATTAATGATCTGATGTTACTAGCTATAGCTTACTCTCATATTCTACGATAATGTCCTGTTGTCCTCCAATTCTTTGTTGTATTTTTTTCCAAGGTATGTAAACGTATCCTTTGCATTCAATAACTT
This sequence comes from Nicotiana obtusifolia, assembly GCA_002018475.1. Lineage (NCBI taxonomy): Eukaryota > Viridiplantae > Streptophyta > Magnoliopsida > Solanales > Solanaceae > Nicotiana > Nicotiana obtusifolia. The sequence continues at coordinate 60,060 of MCJB01033660.1, read as the reverse complement.
TTCATTAGTCCAACGTTCAAGAAGAGTCTTCATGTACTCTAATAGTTCTACTACGGGCAGCTCTCTTTCATCTTTTGTTACCGCATTCACTGACTCTGCAATGTTTGATGTCATCGTCTATGTTCTGTTCACCGTAGCATGTACGTGAGACCATCTATGATAAGCAATGTCGTACATGTATGCTTTAACATGCGTGTCGATCTCTTCAATATTTGACATTCTTTCATTAAATTCATCAAGCGTGTATGATTGTGTCGTGGAAAAGTACAATTCGCTTAACTTTAGATGAACCTTCTTGAACTTTGACCTTACATTTGTCCAAATATGCAACATGCAAGCATAATATGGCATGCCAGTATAAACAGTAGATGTTGCCTTCAAGATGTTTTTCACCATATGCATGTTTGAATTGCTCAAAAAACTACCTCCATGATGCATCATTTTCTGAATCAACAACAGTGTATGCCAGTGGTAATATGCTACCTATCACACAGGTGGAAAAAAAATTCAATTTCTGTAATAAAACTTGAGAGTATAAAAAATGTAAACTGAAAAACAACTTTATAAAAATATTTCTACAATTAATCTACAATACCTGCTGCATCCATTGTGCTAGCTATTAACATGATTCCCCTATATGCCGACTTCAAAAAGGTACCATCAACTACTACAACTGGCCTACAATACTCCCAACCCTTTATGGACGTACTAAGTGCAACAAATGCGTACAAGAAACTGTCATCTTCATTCTTCTGCAATTTCACTACCGACCCCAGATAAGTCTTCTCCAGAATATACAAATAACTCGGCAAGCGACCGTAGGAATCAGCAGAATGACCTCTCAAAAATTCCAAAGTCTTTTCCTTTTCCCTCCAAGCTTGCATGTATGTTAAGTTCACACCATGATCCGATAATATATCAGTTTGTATGTCTTTTGGTGTGTATATTGTCTTAGGATCCGCATATTTTGGCATAACTATGCTGCCAACTATCATGGCAGTAGTTTTGTGTTGTATGTATGTATTGTCCATCAAAGAGCACGTGTGCAAGCTGTTGATTTTTCAAACCTTGAATAATGCTGATTCGTTTATGCTGGTGGACTTGAAGTGCCATGTATAATTGTCCCCAATACATACGAGGCAGTAGCTACAGAATAAAAATAATTTATGTACAAATAAACTACAAATTATACAAAAATATGAATTTGACTAATGGAATGTTCCTACCTTCCTACAGACCTTTTCACTAAATTGAAACTTATTCATGACAGAATAGTTCTTCATTGCACTGACAATTGTTTGCTTGTCTCGGTAAACTTGGTCTACTTCAATAACATTTGGCGTATATTCTGTTATGATGATACTTTCATTATTCCATAATTGCTGGAATTGTTGGTCTATCAATCAACTTCACTATTTCTGATACTACTCCAATTGTGTTACAATTGCTTGACAATTGTACCATGTTAGACATACGATAATCAGCTGAACCTGCACTCAATTAAAAGTATCTACAATTCAGACCTTTGTATATTCATGTGTTCAGTATTTGACAGAATACTTGAAGAGACATAACAGTTGAACTACATTGTTATGTAGTATTATTGTAGTTAAGTTATAGTAAAATTGTAGAACACGTGAAATTGACAAAACATCATCACTAAAATAATAGAGCAAACCTGCAATTGTGCTCAAATTAGAGATACTGCATTCCAAATCGAAATCAAGCACTGCTATACACAGCAGATACATTACTAAGTTTTTATTTTCCTTTTTCGTCTCCATATATACTCGAACTCCCATATCGTTCCGAATTTCTATTGGAGGACAATGTTCGTTGACAGTGTATTTGATTTCGATGATTTTGCGGAGGTATCGATCATTAGATGCTATGCAATTGCAGAATTAAATTGACTATAATTTGAATCTTCATTGACTACAATTCCATCAACATTAAAGTCTTTGTATCTCCCAACCTATCCCAGTGACCATTTAGCTGAAGCATAATCGTTAATTTTGACATTATGTCGCGAAATTCAATACAATTGTAGCTAATTGCTTGCAATCTTTTTTTCCAAATCCTTCGTTTATGGAAAACCAGAGGAAACAGAGAAAACCAAAGAATAGAACTTGATCATGGTGCGATGATAATCAGAGAAAATCCGCGAAATAGCAGGATTCTACAAATACATTGGTTTGATTAAGGTGTGATGATTGTGTGAGTAAACCTTTGAAGAAATATGCGTGATCCGAAAATCCCTCATCTAAATAAGGAAGACTACCGCAGAAAGGATTCTAGTTTAAACAAATGTATATATTTGGTAGATAAAACTTGTTTAAGTCGGGTAAATAACTAAACGTGGACATTTTTTTAAATAAAGTTTCAAATAGTATATAGGAACGAAAAATTCCTACTTTTAAAACAACTAAAGTCCAAAATATTAAAGCAAAATACAGTCGAATTCGAGAATCGAACTCCCGACATAAGCCAGAAAAAAAAGGACTCGACCAGAGAGCTGCAGCATTTCACCTGTTAAGTGATGAAGTATTTCATGATCTACTCGTTTTTCATATTATATATATGTTATTCAGTAAATTTTTCCGACGAAGCGGTGTCGGGTGACACCACTTCAATCAAAGGTAGATCTGCTCCCGCATGCAGTAGCTACAAAATAGACTTTTCCTTTTTGTTTATTTGCCTCTTTGCTTTTTCCTTTTTTTTTATGGGTTGGTTGGTAAGTAGCTTAGGGATATGTTTAAAGAACAGAGGGAGGAGACGATCTATAAACAAAACTGATTAATTAAATTAATCTTGTTCCTTGCTTTGGCTCCAGTTCCTTATAGCTTCCAAGACTGATTGTTTTACCATTTGGGCATCCACTCTATCAATCTGCCCTTCGGTCTGCAATAACAACAACTTTGTTAGCCATATGTATAATGGATTTAAGCCACAAACATTACCGCCATGAAGATTTTTTCACACTAACAGAATACGTTAACTTGTAATAACATAACAACAAGTCTGTTAGCAATGTCATCATGTTATCCATTACTGTTTATCATGAAAATATACAAATAACTACTATATAAGTGATTTTTTATTGTGTAAATAATATTTACGTCATGAGAAACTTAAACTCTTCACATATAAAATATGCAATTAGTATCCTCTCAATGATGGATTTGAGTGCTGAAATGCAAAGCGAGCAAAATATATGAACAAAACCTACCTCATATGTTCCAAAAGTTTCATTCACTACCCTCTCAATGCGACTAACGAAATCAAAAATTAATTACTCGAAAACTTTTTCCCTTAAATAATATTAGTATGAGCAACAAATTATCTTATTTTTCCTTGAAATCCTACGTACGTCAAATATGCAACTTTCAAAAGTTTACTAATCACTTGTATCAGACTTTTATCTCATGTGGTTTAAGGTTTTTTGAATTGCTTTGCTTATTAAAGAAAATTTTACAAAATTTAATGGGATATAAGCACAAAAGATTAAACTAATTTTGGATAACACAAAGGAACTTTGTATAATATGGTTTCTGTAATTTATTTAAAAGGAAATATCAAGCAGTGGCACACGCAAACTCTTTTGCAAGCGGTGTCACATTTAAATGAATGAACATATAAATAAATTATTATAAAAAGATCGTATAAATAAAAAATACTTAGCAAAATGAAAAAAAAAAGCCAAGCTACACAGTGCGGACTTGCTTCTGTCACCTATCTAATAATATGTAGCATCTTCCTCCGATGGACCAAAGAAACGTGTTCATGAAGTGGTGTCCTCCACTTATTTTTATATCGTTTTACTGTTCAGATATCATTTTAATACATATAATTTGTGAAATTTTTCGACGAAATAATTTCACGAAACATCACTTCGTTCAATGTAAATCCGCCAGGTATTCTATGTTTTGGTGCATAAACGACGGTGTTAAGGAGCATCGAAAACTTCTTTAAAACCGCAAGAGAAAGAAACAATAAAAATTTGGCCACTCATCAATTGGTACACAAAATTAAAAAAAGTGTGTGGATCAAATAACGAGGTGGATTTGTACAAGTCACGCGTGAAGTTTTAAACATGCCGCATCACATGGATAAAACTATTTCTTGAATACTACTCTAGCAATATATAAAAGAAATTATGTTTGCCACAAACAAAAAATAGAAAGGAAGAGGAGAAGTGAAAGAGAGAGAAATCTTACTTCACTAACAGCTTCAAGGCGAAAACTATCGGAACAAGAAACCCTAGCATCCGATAATTCAAGGCCAAGCTCTTCAAATGCTTCCAAAATGGAGACTAACAATCCAGGGCAATTCTTTTCTGAGAACACATTTATTAGAAATCCCTTTTCTAAGGTTTCTACTGTAGCCTGTAGTGTAAAGTTGACCATTAGTCAAATACTCATTGTAGTGTACTTGTTGAAGAGATATTGTCAAACAAATAAAAGTTTGTCCTCTCTAATAGTTTAAACTTTTAGATGAAAGAGTCAGACTTGAATACTCTTCGATACTAAATAACTGTAGTTGGGAACTCTTCACTTGCAAATCTATTGATCAACCGGCCTTACATCTTCGTTAATTACCTTTTGTATAGGATAAAATATGCTATGACACGTGGCCGTTCAAAAAAAAAGGACACGTGTGACCCAAGACGGGGAATGGCCAAAGACCAAAGGCAACTGTTTCGTTTGTCAACGGAAAGAATTTCGCTCATAAAGATGTGATAAATGTTCTTCGCCTGGTAGCATTTAATAGAGAATATTTCCTGACATTAAGAGCAATTATCCGTTACAGGGAATTTGGCATTTATATCCGCCGTTATATCTTCATCAATCCCTCATAATTCACATTAAAGAAGGGCACAATCCTAGGATCTCCTTCCCTAGACATAGCTATAAATTGTGAGCTCAGTTATCATTGTAAAGGACACGAATTTCTGGCAAACTTACCCTACATTCTATACAAAGCTCAATACAATATTATCTTCTTACGTTTTGATTTCGTTGTTGTTGTTCCCGAAAATCGTGTTCGCGGAACTGTTGCTTATGCAGTTTCGTCTATATCCTAAGGCTAAGTATTGCATAATTCTTCGATTATTTTATTAATTCAGGATAAAATTAATTTCATTTGTCTAGAAATTACGTATAAATTCAATTGTACCGTTTTATGGGTAAACACCTGTGTTATAACATTTTTCTTAGAGAAACATCGAAATTGGTATTTGGGAGAAGAAAGTGAGGTGAAAGAGAGTGGGGTAATAAAATCGATTGGGGTTTATTAAAATAGTGTACTGGGTTGGATCGTTTTATTAAAATAAGGGTGTGGGTCGAATTGGTTTGTTATTTAAATTTGGGTATAGATGGATTGCACCAGATTGTGACACATGTCAAAATCTGGTGCTAAATATTTTATTAGGGTTGTCCTCTAAAATACGGCATATGTGAGCCACCTTATACACGACAAGGGCAGGATTAAGACCACCTTTTAACGATGGGCAAATGTGCCCAATTTCGTATAATTCACTGGAATAAATGAGCCTTTTCCGAATAAACACGCATTAGACTGGTAGTAAATTCGTAAAATTAAATATTACTTTTTTACAAAATAAATAGTGATCGAGTAAAATCGCCTATGCTGAAGGAATTATAAAGAGGAATTTGAATAAAATTATACTGAGAGAAGATTGGTGAAATGTAAAAGGGAATTACAGCTTATAATTATATAGGAGAGGGTCAAAGTCAAACGCTTGCGTGCTCTTTTAGATGCAAGTTTGAACGGTACAAAAACATTTTTTTGGGTTACTTTTTATTTTTTAATCAAGCTATTCACCGGGGCTATCATCTCCCATGGTGATGTGGGGTTTCATAGACAACAAGTTACCCAAACATGGAGGATAAGAGAAGCACAAACTCCACCCTCCTAAACTGTTTAAAATCATGATTTGATTATTAGTATCAACTCTTGTATAGCGTGGTACTACCTTCAAAATGTTAGAGATAGAATCCAACTAATCTCTGTACTATTCATCTCTTTGTGGTAAATGAGGAAACTATGAAAGAAAAATGTATCATTGTTTCATCTGGAGGATGATAATAGACGTTGGTGATCGTATAGTTGTCTCTTACGTAATTTATGTGCGAATTAGTAAGTTAGTATGATTTGATGTAAATATAAGATGCAGAAAAATTCTTTAAGTAGCGGACAATACTGTGCATGTATAGAGGCTGGTACAGTTTTCATTTATTGAATTATATAATCTAAAAATTACTAATTGAAAATCTATTCGAGCTTTGACACAATGTATGAATATGCATTAAAGAATTGAAGGAACATCACCAATTGAGAATCTTATTTCTATTTTTGGGAGCCAAAATATCACATTGCCTAAAATTTTTCTATATTCTCTTATTAAATTAAAATATTATATGTATATACATCTACTTTTTATGCAATTATATAAGTGCAGTTTCATTTCGCATGTCTTCTGTATAGCTTCCAAGAATTCGGGAAAGTAAGTAATTAGTAATATATTTCCTGCTTCATTTATGAATGTAGTTTTTCTTTGTCCTGATCAATGAAATATGACATTGACATGGAAAAAGTCCCCGTTGATGAATTATATGCTAAAGAAACTAAATTTCTCAAAAAGAAAGGAAAATTAAAGCATATGGAAGATATACATACCAATGGTAAGGAATTTTCATCATCGACATGAGAAGGTTGTGAGGTTGAGACATCTTCATTTAACTTGTCTATCCTTTCCTTTAATTCCTCTATGTACTTAGATGCGTGGACGATGATTGATGCCTTATTCACCTGAAAAGTAACCACCAAATTAACCAATGGGTCGTCTAACAAAATAATTTACAACCACTTCTAAGAGCAAAATTAAATTCAAATAAATGGTTCACTGTTAACCTTCAGTGGACACTCACATCGGAAAGAAATTAATTTTTTTTTTGTTTCTTTAACAGATAAAATTATATATTAAGACAGACGTATCCGATATAGGGTACTTTAATTTTGGATATCATGTATGGAAACTGATCCAGAAGGAAGTCGTTTCATTAGAATCAGTCTCCTATTCATAGTATTCATTTTCAGTAATTTAAAATTACTTTCAAAAAGATGAATAAACACTTATCATTTCATTCGTCTACACAAAAAAGGATTTAAAATTTTCGTTCAATTTCATCATCATGGAAAATAGAGAAATTACCCCCCCCCCCCC
>MCJB01033660.1:21611-52794 GCA_002018475.1 Nicotiana obtusifolia | reverse complement strand
CCCCCCCCCCCCCTCCCCTCAAACAATAACGTAATTATGTGTTAATCTCAAACAAATTGGGACAGGCTGACGATTACTAGCGTAAAATTTAATAATTCATGATAAATCCAACCCCCTTCCAAAAAGAAAAAAAAAATCAAAGAAAATAAATTGAATCACGAGCAGAGAAAATTAACAAGTAAGAAATTAAAATAGAAAAGATGAGAGGATTTTTACAGAAGGGGAATTAGTAATTGAACCGAGTTGCTCCAAATGTTGATTGAGCAATGCAATTTTTTGGTCTTTGGATTCCATATGTTATGCTGTTTCTTCTTTATTTCTTCGCTCAGATTGCTGCGGTGTTTGTGATGGCTTTTTAAAGAGAAGATGGAGCTTTCAAAAACATATATGATCTGTTTGTTTGTATCCTGCATGAGAGTACCACAAGGTTCACAAGAGATTATGACATACTCATAATTTCCTCATAGAAAAAAGAAAATTAGAAATGACTAACTTGGCCTTTCCTTATGACAAAAGATTTTTAAATTGCCATGGAAATGAAATTTCTCTTTGCATTATATGAGGCTATCCAGTTTAATTTTTTTCTCCTTTTTATTTTCTTTTCGATTTTAGAATTTTCTTTGCATTGGGTGTGTGCACGTGCATAGAGAGAGGAGAACTCTAAGTGAGATTGGAACTTTGCACCTAAGTGATGTATAAGTGAAGTTGTACTCGCGGTTATAACTCTGATTCCATGAGATCATATTGTATGAGGATCTTGCAAGATCGCTAACTATCATTATCCCATACGTTATACAGCATAAATTATGCATCGGCAATATAAATAATATTTATTCGAATTAGTCACTTAATAGGTAATTATATATAAATTTTTATAACAAGCACTAATCGATAATCTGATAAAAATAATAACATATTATCAAAGAAAATAGTTCGTGGATAGTATAAAGAATTTTGAAGTGTCAGTGTAAACGAAGAAGAAGAAAACGACGACGGTGGCGAGTAAACAGGTCGTTTTTTATGGTCCGAAAATTTTTTAGGCGATCCTGATCCGGAGGCCTCGGATTCATGCGGAAGCATGGCTATAGCACACGAAAAAACTGAGAATTTGGACGGAATTTCAGTTTTATGACGGTAAAATGTCAAAAAAAATGAGGGACAGTCATGGCGAGGCGATGACTATAATTTATTAGATCATTTTTTATGGTCCGAAATTTTTTTAGACAATCCGAATCCGAGAGCCTGAGATTCATACAAAGACGTAGGCTATAGCACACAAAAATATAAGAATCACCCGATATTCCAATTTTATGAGACAAAAAATGACGGCGAAGGAGGGAAAGAGGGTTGTGTCCAGAGATAGAAATCCCCCGTGAGGAGTGTTTGGAGCCATTTGGACAGCTACTATAAAAGATACTTACATATATAAATACAAGATATACACTTGCATAACTACACCTCAATATTTTTTGTTTTGACACCTCCTCCTCCTCCTCCTCTATTTTCGATGATACAAGAGTGTCACGAGACAGATTCCTCCTTCTTACCAACTTTATATCTTACACAAATTATAGCTCAGGGTTCATTCGAACATAATATTTTTGATTAACAATATAATTTTATATATAAAAATTTATTAAAATTTCAATTATTATTATATTTAAATTTATAAATTAAAAGTATAATTTAATGCTAAAAATCTAAAAAATAAAACTCTGAATTTTGGATCCGCTTATAATCAATATATATGTAAATATTCAAAAGTCACGTGTCCCCAATATTTTACTTAGAGTACTACAATTCATTCAATTCAAGTTTAGTCAAATTTTGATCTTTGTCAAAGCATTATTTGTACCTTTCTAGTGTTCTTCCAAATTTGTGGGTGAATCAATCTCCTAAAGGCTCCTTTATGTTTTATTTACTTAGGTATCCACGTACCACACAACTTAACATGCAATTTTAGCATTTAATAAAAGTTTAACACTCACATGATATTGTTCCTAGCTAGTACATGGAGTCACCACAACTAGGGAATAATTACAACATTTTCGGATCAAGACTTATATATATCAATCCTTGTCTGGACCCTGGACCTATAGCTATGTGACACCAGTGACTGTCATGACCTTTTTATTAGGTTTCATTTGTAGACATACACTTGGTTGTCGTGTCCATGTTTTACTAACTATAAGAAACTCTAATCAATCATCTTAGGAGAAGAGTGATAAAAATGATATTCTGGCAGGATAAACACAATTTTTCGCGTAACCCATCTTAGGGTTTGGAAAATATATAATGCGGGATTTGATGTCCAATCTTATATTTTCCTCCTTTTTAATCGAAGGAACATAATCTCATCAGAAATTTTCATTTGCCAATATTTGCTTTGAGAAGAATGCATATTATGCAAAGTTCAAAGACAGCAACAGAGAACTATTAATTATATATAGTTGACAACTGTATACCAATTTTGATATAGTATTAGTAAGGTGGGATAATATAATACAAAACATCAGGAGATTCCGGCTGAAAAATACATTAAACTTAGAAGCAAACAATTAGTATCAATATATCCATAACTAAGATATAACTTGCTTATGTCCCAATGATGAACAAACTCTAATTAGGTCCACGCGCTATTTCATAATTCACTTCTATAAACATTTACTCCATTATTAATCTATTGTTCTTGTTTTTCTATGTGTGTGTCTGTTTTTCCTTTTAATGCATGATACATTTATTTTAGCGCAGTACTTTTCTTTTTCTCGCAAAAACAAATGACATGGTCTGTTTCACGAAAAACATGATTGGAGAATAATTAATTTTTTTCTTGTATGCTAATATAACAACACAATTCACTAGTAATATTGTTCACTTTGCACTTAAAGCCCGTATGTGTTAAAACGCGTCACTAAAAATTTAAGATTATTTCTTATATACCCGGCATTTTTTTAATAAGAGATTTATCTAGGATATGTCAAGTTATTTAAAAAATCGAATAAAATAAAGGATAAGAATTAAATTACCTCCCCCAAATGGAAAGGAAAAGACCCATCCTGAGAGATAGATGCCTGTAGATGAGTTATATAATTGGGTTTTAAATTTGATTATTTGGAAAAATTGTCACCTTTCCACAAAGACAAAACCCCAACGTACCCACCTATTCACATGCGTGCATTAATCATTACAACAAAACAATCCACTCCACAAACACATATCCTGCTCCAAGCTTGTCTCTTCCCTTAATTCCAAGTTTCGCATTTCATAGAGTTATAGTCTCTCTCTGGAAAGTTTTTTTTGATTCTTGATTTGGTCATTCCCTCTAATTCTTGGAATAAGCCCTCCTATCATGTACTTTAATTTGGTAGTTGTGTTACTGTGATCATTGCCTTAGAAACAGTAGCTTTTATATATTATATTGAATTGTTGTGTGACCTAGTCATTTAAACGTTTAAATTGTTAAAGAAAATATGACTTTATTATGTCTTTAACACATTCCTCACTGAAAGTTTAACTTTTATTTTGAAAAAATACCTTTATATTTTATGTCATGTTGAATTGTATGATCACCTTTTTTGAAAGTCAACCACATCTTTCTCATACAAATCATGTTTCATATTTAATGAAACCGTGATGAAGTGTTGTAATTTCAACTTTTTACAGCATAAATAAAAACTTGAATTATTCTACAAACTTTGCTCGGACAATCTTGGGAAATTCTCAAACTATAGAAAGAAAACATTGTCCTCCACAAACTATAATTCGAATTCCCTATATCTCCATCCAAGAGCTAAATGTTAAAGATGGTCCCAAACTAAACGAATCGCATCAAGCTAGTTAACAAAGATACAACAAAAAGAACAAGTCTCACGCGTTTTAGGTACCCTTTCAATTGCATGATGTAGTAGCCGAAACACCGACTGCCTTTATATATTACTAAAGTACTTGGTTCGTTATCTTACATTTTAAGCGTAAGTAAATATAAAGAGTAAAGTAAACACAATAATTATTATGTGAAAAATCATTCGACTCAAAAGGTGCAAAAACTACGACCTACCATGTAGGATTTTAGCTTCAACTTCTGATAGCATCCTAGGAAGCTCAACTCTATTCAAGGACAAGGATTAGCTTTGGAATCTCAAAGAGGGCCTTTAACAAGATTTCAAGCTAAAGAGTTGCAAAACAAGGTCATTAGACTTCAAGTGCAAATAAAGAAGTTGTTAATTGGGAGGAAGAGCTCAAGGATAAAGGATGTGAATTGGCTAGGTGATAGAATCAAGGACATATAGAGTTTTGGAAGCTCCAAGAAAGCCATTCACGAGATCTCAAGTTAAAGAGTTGCAGACTAAGGTTGCTGGACTTCTATGGAAAATAAAGAAGCTTTTAACTATAGAGGAAGAGCTCAAGCCCAAAAGAGATGAATTGTCCAAGTTTTACAATTATTTGGTCGCCAAATTGAAGTCCAAGAGGAGGAAGATTAGGTCACCAAATCAGCCCTTGAAGTCCAACAAAAAGGCTCAAAATTAGCTTAAAAGAAGTCCAAAAGGAGGTGTTTCAAAAGGAGCCCAATTGGAGTCCTTACCAATGACCCAAACTAGTATTTTAAAGGTCCAAATCTGCCCCAAACGGATTTGGCCGCCCACCCTCTTATATTTTTATATCTTTTATTCCTTAGCAACCACCTTACCTAATTTTGATGACTTTTGTCACCCCTTAGCAGAAAACCCCTACCTAATTTTGATGAATTTTGTTACCCCTTAGCGACCCCCTACCTAATTTTAAGGACCTTTACTCCGATAAATAAGGAGTTCTTCTCATTCATCAGGCACTTCATTATCGATTAGGAATATTATACCTTGAGAGTTCTTTTGGAACCTTGTTACTTATGCTTTGAGATTTATCTTTCAACCTTTACTAGTTATGGTTCAAGGTAGTAAGATAACTTCTTTATTGTGATATCTTTGATTACTTTGTGGTATTCTTAGAAGCCGATTAATACGAGTTATTAATTGCTGTGTTAAGTTACTCGTAAAGCGGTCAAGATCCGAATCTATTATTTTGATTTGCTTTTAAGTAAAGGCGTTTGATTTCTTCAATAAATCAAAACGTTGTTGCTTGGATCTTGTCAAGGCTATAGAACTTGCGTTCTTGGAAGGTCTTGGAATTCTTTCCTTGAATTTTTTCATATATTTTATTTTCTGCACTCTAATTCTAGTTGTTGAATTCCTTATTATTATTGCTTCCGCATTTACTTCTCGAATTCTTACTCTAATTTGGATTCCGGACCTTGTTATTATCAACTTCACTAGAACAATGAGCCAAATGTATCGATTACAAAATCTGTAACTCAATACTCTCCAGTTCTCCTACTTCAACTATTTTACTTACAAGTTACTCTAGCTTGCAAGATCAAACACCCAGTCCAACTTACTTATTGTATATAACACTTTGATTACAAGTCGATTTCCTAAAACACATTTATTAGAATGACTCATGAAGAACACACAACTGATACTCGACTTGAGTATGGAAAATGCAATTCTTCAGTTGATGTGTAAAAGGATGATCTCAGCCGTCTAAAAAGATAGTATTTAAATTTCCTGGACTACGAGATCTTTTATCCTATGCGTAGTCAGCTTCTTGTTTGATAGGACTCCTACTGTTCTAAGGACTCCACACTTCTTGGGACTTGTCTCTCCCTTATGCAATTATATTTTCTTGGGCAACAACCCTTATTATATTTAGCAGTCCTCTTCGAACAAACTCAGACTTGGGTAACCCTGAAATAAAAAAATGTGAAATCATCAACCTTGAGGAGCTGCTTCTTAGAGAAGTTAAGCAGTTACGTTGAGAACCTGGTTCTTAGAGCATTGCTTTTGAACAAACTTTGTTAATCATCAAAACCTCAATACCCAACAAATTCTCCCTTTATATGATGACAAAGTTTGTGCACATTAAAACTAGGTAATCACCTCATACCACCACACTATGACCATAGCAAGTATAACATATGTACAACAAGCACACAAACAGGCGCATCAACACCAACCCCCTACTATATCTTTCCTCGTTTGGCACCATAAAAAAAAATAAATAGATGTCAGACGGACTAATCACAGTTAATGAAAGATTCATGGCCATTTAGGCTACAACACAAGCTCAAGAATTATCAAAGAAAATAAACTAAGCCGATGATATAGCCACGTGCTAAGTATTAAAACATCATAAGAGAATTTATTTAACAGTGCCAAATTAAGCCCAGGGCCTTGACTCAAAATATTAGAGCAAAATAAACTAAACATCTACAACTTACTCATAACTAGAACAAAAGAACAAGAGCTAATGCACCACTGAGTTAACAAAATAAGCTGAAGCCATAGGGTGAAGGACCAGGGTCAAGGGTGAGAGGAAAAAGGGGTCGAGGCTTTCAAAAGGGTGCCAATCTATTGGTAAAGAGCCTCTCCATCCCTTCTGAGCTCCTCCCTAAGTTGTCTGGTTTATTTTCTCAACTCATCATTGTCTTCTCTAAGCTTGGCATTCTCCCCAAGAGCTAACTCCAACCTTTTAGTGAACTCTGCTGCCCTGCTGCTACCAGGAAGAATAGCAGAACTTGTTGGTGATGCAGGCCATCCTGATCAAGCTACATTCGTGCCTTCGATACCATATACGAGGAGGTAAGCTAAGGAGCTTCATGATATCCACTTAATGGTGATGAAGAGCCATGATTGCGCAATGATGGAAGAAGCGGACAGCATGTTGGATAAGACAAGAAAGGCGTTGATAGCCTTGGAGAAGGAAAGCCGTGCACTAGTTGAGGCCGAGAACTCAATGAACACCTCAACTAGCTCTTATTAGTTGTTTTCCGTAGTTAGTCTTGAGTAAGACAATGACACTTATTTGGCCCTGTGTGGTCACTTGACATTTAGCCATATTATTGGCCTTTTTGCTAGTTATTCCTTTCCTAGTTGTTATAGGCTAAGGGCTCATCCTATATAAGCCTCAAGACTACATTATTTTAGGCACCTTACCATTATTATTAAGAATAAAATTGGCAGCTTTGTGCTCTCCAAAACCCATTGTGTGAACTTGTCCAATACTTGGTGTGAATCAACATTAAACTTGTTCCTCCCATTGATCAAGCAATTTGCATGTCCTTAGTTGTATTGAGGGTTGTTTGCATAGTATAGGTCCTCCTTGGCTTCATCAAGAAGGTAAGTAGACTAGTTCCTACTTCTAGTCTTGGTAGATCATTGAGTGTCTTGCTTTTATCTTGTTTTCTTGCATTCTTAGTTTAATATTGCATCAGTTGGTATCAGATCCTGGAAAGGGTTTTGTTTTTACAACCCCAATCTTGTTCTTTGTTCCTTAGTTTTAGGTTTCTCGTTTAGTGTTCTTGAATTTCGTTTTTGATATAAAAAGAAACGTGAAAAGAAGAGAAACAACCATGAATTGATTGTTGGTTGAAGTTGTTATCACATATAGGGTTGAAATCTTGAAGTTCTTGATTGTTAAAAGCCGTTCTTGAAACCCTAGGTTGGAGTCTAGGTTGAAATCTTGAAGTTCTTGATTGTTAAAGCCGTTCTTGAAACCCTAGGTTGGAGTCTTGAGTTGTTTCTTGAAAGATTTCAGCATATGGTGACTTCTTGAATAATTTTTGATGTATATTGAATTGTTAGATGATTTGTCCATAGTTCTTGGTTGAAATCTTGATAGTTCTTGGAAGAAAGGACTTGAATTGTTAAAGAACAAATAGGGCAGCATCACCTTGACATAGTGGACGTGTATTAGGCCGTTCTTGACGTGTTTTGCATTGAATTCTTGAAGTTCTTGGACATCAACTTGTTGTTCTTGAATTAATTCACATAGTGAACTTTTTGAACCTTGAATTCATAAGCATCTACACGTTTAATCTTGGAGTTGAATTGCTGAAATTGTTGAGAGTGTAAGAGCTTGTAATAGGCGGCTAGGCGAAGGAGAAGGACAAGAAACCCTAAGCCTAGTTTAAGAGGGAAACAACTCCCATTCCAAAAAGGAGAAGTTTACCCATTTTATTCCAAAAAAAAAAGATATTGCTTTTCCTTTGGGTTTAGGAGTAGAGAGGTGGCTGATTGTCACGACCTGAAATCCCAACCCGGTCGTTATGGCGCCTTTCATGAAGACAAGGCCATCCAATTCAAGCTAAACCTCATTTTAAACAGTTAAACAACGCGAAAATCATATAAGCAAAATTCACTATAGTACTTTGCGGAAAACATAGCTAACCATCCCGACAACAGCCCGAAACCGGGGTGTCACAAAGTTATGAGTAACTAATGAAAATCCTAATAATGAGATTACTATTACAATATCTTTGGCACAATTGTTTGAGGAAAATGGAGATAACAATATAAAGAGATACGGGAATGCGGATGCCAACAACTACCTCGTAGTCTCTGAGTCACCGCTCTGACAGTCGTAGTCAATGCCTCGGAGCGGAATCAATAACTCCTGAATCTGCACACATGGTGCAGGGAGTAATGTGAGTACTTCCAACTAGTGAGTAATACATATAAATAATGACTGAAAGTAAGGAAACACGTAGAGCACAAGGCAATGCATAATGAAGCAGTAAACCATTATTTGAAAACAGTAAATCAGTAAGAAATCATTTAAAAATCATTCCAGCTCTGGTTACCAGTTGTCATTGTTACCAACTGTAACCTACAGTTGTCATTGTTACCAACTGTAATATCCCTGGGCTCGGTATCAATCTCACAGCTCTGGTTACCAGTTGTCATTGTTACCAACTGTAACCCACAGTTGTCATTGTTACCAACTGTAATATCTCTGGGTACCATGCGCTCACTGGGGTGTATAGACTCCGGGAGGGGCCCCTTACGACCTAAGCGCAATATCATATCTCGTGGCGGCATACCACCCGATCCATTTATATCATATCCGTGGCGGCATGCCACCCGATCCCGTGGCGGCGTGCCACCCGATCCATTCATATCAAATCCCGTGGCAGCGTGCCACCCGATCCATTTATATCATATCCGTGGCGGTGTGCCACTCGATCCATTTATATCATTTAAAATGTCATTTAAATCTCAAAACTGAGTAAAAATGGCTGTTTTGTAAAAATAGTGGAAAACAACATGAATGAGTTCAAGTAATGAATCAAAAAGTGAGGAAACAGTAATAACTACCCATGAAGGGTTCAAATAACCGGCACGAAGCCTAAATATGGCAATCAGCCCAATTCATGATGTTATCAAATAAGTTTCAATCAAATATATAGTAAAAATCATCAATCGGGATGGATCAAGTCACAATCCCAGTAGTAAACGACCCCACGCTCATCATCGAGCGCGTGCCTCACCTAAATATAGCACTACGATGTGCAATCCGGGGTTTCAAACCCTCATAACATCATTTACAATCACTACTCACCTCGAACCGGCTAAATTCTTAGCCCGCGACGCCTTTGCCCTTTGAATTGGCCTCCCCGCGCGTCGAATTTATTCAAAATTAGAACTAATATGTCACAATATACAAGGGTAACAAAGCCCACGCGAAAATAATCAATAAATACTAAGAAATCCCAAAATTAGCAAAACTCGAGCCCCGGGCCCACTTCTCGAAATTCAGTAATTTTCCACCTCAACGGGTTCCTTACCTTCCCACGAGTTCAACCATACAAGATTTGTCGAATTCCGACATCGGTTCGACCCCCAAGTCTTAAAATCTAAACTTAAGGGTTTTCCACAATTTTCTCCAACTCAAATCACCAATTACATTCTAGAGTGGCAATAGGTTTGGGAAATTTGACCAAGATTGAGTTAAGAACACTTACCCCAATGTTTCTGTCAAAAATCTTCCAAAAATCCTTTAAGATTTCGCTTCAATCCGAGTTCCCTAGCTCTAATTATGTTCAAGATGGTCAAAACCCTCCTTTTTGAAGAATTTGTTCAAGAAAATCTCTTTTGGATATAGTTTTGAGATTGATTTGCTGTGATTTTATGGTGTTTGGAGGTGTTTCTCTTCGTGGGTAACGGAAAAATGGGTTTTGCAAGGCAAATGGGCACTGATTTCTATTTATAAAGGGGTCAAAAATCGAGTCAAAAACGCCCCTGTCTGGCCCTATATGCGATCGCATATCTGTCGCATAATAGATATGCGGTCCGCATATTTGACTTAGCCATCGCAAATTGTACCCTAGTCTTCATCGCAATTTCAACGTTAAGCAGGGTTTGCGGTTCGCATTTCAAGTATGCGATCGCATTCTTGACCGCATTTTTGACGTTAAATTTTGTCCAGGTTTCTGTCTCAGTTTGCGGTCTCAATACCAGATATGCGGTCCGCATGTTAGATATGCGACCACATTTCCTACCGCATTTCTGACATGAACTTTGCCCAGAAACCTGCCTGGGTTTGCGATCTCTTGGAGAGATATGCGGTCCGCATTTAAGAAATGCGACCGCATTCTCGATATCTGGTTTTCTGCAACTTTCTTTTCCAACGATGAGTTAGTCCGTTTAACCACCCAATACTCACCCGAGGCTTCTAGAACCTCAACCAAATACGCCAACATATTCCATAACATTATTCAAACTTGTTCCAACCTTCGGAGCGCGTAAAACAACCTCTCAACACCAATTTCACGTCGGATTCAAGCCTAACTCTACACAAGAACTCCAAAACCAATTCCGATCATACTCCTAAGTCATAAATCACCTCCCGAAGCTAACCGAACCATCGGAACTCACATCCAAGCCCTCTAACTCATAAGTCAACATCCGGTTGACTTTTCCAACTTAAACCCTCTTAAAAGAGACTAAGTGTCTTATTTCTTACCAAACCCACTCCGAACGCAACTACTCAACTTGGTTACGTAAAACACAGATAACGAAACATAATGAGACAGAAAATGGGGAAGACGGAGCAGTAACCCACGAGATGACTGGCCAGGTCGTCACATTCTCCCCCTCTTAAACAAACGTTCGTCTTCGAACGAGTCAAGAAACATACCTGAAGTCTCAAATAGGTGAGGGTATCTGCTCCGCATCTCCCGCTCGGTTTCACAGGTAGCCTCTTCCTCGGACTGACCTCTCCATTGAACTTTCACTGAAGTTATCTCCTTGGACCTCAACTTCCGAACCTGACGATCCAAAATCGCCACTGGCTCCACCTCATAGGTCAAATTATCATCCAACTGAATCATGCTGAAGTCCAAAATATGAGACGGGTCTCCAATATACTTCCGGAGCATAGAAACATGAAATACTGGGTGTACACTCGACAGATTGGGTGGCAAAGCAAGCTCATAAGCCACCTCCCCGATTCTCAGAAGTATTTCAAACGGCCCATTGAACCGAGGACTCAATTTCCCTTTCTGCCCGAATCTCATAACAACTTTTATGGGCGAAACCTTCAGCAAGACCTTCTCGCCAACCATGTAGGACACATCTCGAACCTTCCTATCGGCATAACTCTTTTGCCTCGACTGTGCTGTACGGAGCATCTCCTGGATTGTTTTCACCTTCTCTAAAGCATCCTGAACCAAGTTAGTCCGCAATAGCCTAGCTTCACCGGCCTCGAACCAACCAACCGGAGATCTACACCGTCTCCTATACAAAGCTTCATACGGAGCCATTTGGATACTTGACTGGTAGCTGTTGTTATAAGCGAACTCCGTAAGCGGTAGAAATTCATCCCACGAACCTTTGAAATCAATAGCACATGCACGCAACATGTCCTCCAGTATCTGAATGGTACATTCGGACTGCCCATCCGTCTGAGGATGAAATGCTATGCTTAATTCCACCGGAGTACCTAACTCCCCCTGCACGGCTTTCCAGAACTGCGAAGTGAACTAAGTACCTCTATCTGAAATGATAGAAACTGGAACACCATGCAGCTGGACAATCGCTCGGATATAAATCCTTGCCAACCGTTCTGAAGTTCACACAGGAATGAAGTGCGCGGACTTGGTCAGCCGATCCACAATCACCCAAATAGCATCGAACTTCTTCAGAGTCTGTGGGAGTCCAACAATGAAGTCCATAGTGATCCGCTCCTATTTCCACTTGGGAATAGCTATCTGCTGAAGCAAACCACCCGGTCTCTGATGTTCATATTTTACTTGCTGACAGTTGAGAAACCGAGCTACAAATCCCACAATATCTTTCTTCATCGTTCTCCACCAATAATGTTGTTTCAAGTCCTAATACATCTTTGCAGCACCTGGATGAATGGAATACCGTGAGCTATGGACCTCCTCCAGAATCAGCTCCCGAAGCCCATCCACATTGGGTACACAAATCCGGCCCTGCATCCTCAACACTCCATCGTCACCGATGGTCACATCTTTAGCATCATTATGCTGAACTCTGTCCTTAAGGACAAGCAAATTGGAATCATCATACTGACGCTCCCTGATGCGATCGTATAATGAAGACCGAGAAACCACGCAATCCAACACCCGATTGGATTCTGAGATGTCTAATCTCACAAACCTATTGGCCAAGGTCTGGACATCGACAGCGAGAGGTCTCTCTCCAACTGGAATGTATGCCAAACTCCCCATGCTAACTGCCTTTCAGCTCAAAGCATCGGCCACCACGTTGGCCTTTCCCGGATGGTATGGTATAGTAATATCGTAATCCTTGAGCAATTCCAGCCATCTCCGCTGCCTCAAATTTAGATCCTTTTGCTTGAACAAATGTTGAAGGCTATGATGATCCGTAAACGCTTCACAAGATACACCATACAAGTAGTGCCACCAAATCTTCAATGCATGTACTATGGCAGCAAGCTCCAAATCATGCACGTGGTAGTTCTTCTCATGAGGCTTCAACTGACGAGAAGCATAAGCAATAACTCTACCCTCCTGCATTAGTACACAACCGATCCCAATTCTTGAGGCATCACAATATACGGTATATGAACCCGAGGCTGACGGTAGAACCAATACTGGAGCTGTGGTCAAGGCTGTCTTGAGCTTCTGAAAGCTCTCCTCAAACTTGTCCGACCACACAAATGGAACACCCTTTTGAGTCAATTTGGTCAAGGGCGATGCGATGGATGAGAATCCTTGAAGAAACCGGCGATAGTAGCCTGCCAACCCAAGAAAGCTACGAATCTCTGTGACTGAGGACGGTCTAGGCCAACTCTGAGCCGCCTCTATCTTCTTTGGATCAACCTGTATACCCTCGCTGGACACTACGTGTCCTAGGAAAGCCACTGAACCGAGCCAAAACTCACACTTAGTGAATTTTGCATAAAGCTTTTCTTCTCTCAATCTCTGCAATACAACTCGCAAATGCTCTGCGTGCTCTTCCTGATTACGCGAGTACACCAGGATATCATTAATAAATACCACAACGAACGAATCTAGATAAGGCCGAAATACATTATTCATCAACTGCATGAACGCTGCTGGGGCATTGGTTAGCCCGAAAGACATAACAAGAAACTCATAGTGACCATATCCAGTGGGGAAAGCAGTCTTAAGAATATCTGCATCCCTGATCTTTAACTAGTGATATCCTGAATGGAGATCAATCTTAGAGAACACTCGTGCTCCCTGAAGCTGGTCAAACAAATCATCAATGCGAGGCAAAGGATACTTGTTCTTGATTCTTATCTTGTTCAATTGCCTGTAATCGATGCACATTCTCATTGTGCCATCCTTCTTCGTAACAAACAGAACCGGTGCACCCCAAGGCAACACACTAGGCCGAATGAACCCCTTATCTAGGAGTTCCTAAAGTTGCTCTTTTAATTCTTTCAACTCTGCTGGTGCCATACGATATGGTGGAATAGAGATGGGCTGAGTGCCCGGCACTAGGTCAATACCAAAATCATATTCGTGGCGGCGTGCCACCCGATCTATTTATATCATATCCGTGGCGGCGTTCCACCCGATCCCGTGGCGGCGTGCCACCCGATCCATTCATATCAAATCCCGTGGCGGCGTGCCACCTGATCCATTTGTATCATATCTGTGGCGCGGTGCCACCCGATCCATTTATATCATTTAAAATGTTATTTAAATCTCAATA
This sequence comes from Nicotiana obtusifolia, assembly GCA_002018475.1. Taxonomy (NCBI): domain Eukaryota; kingdom Viridiplantae; phylum Streptophyta; class Magnoliopsida; order Solanales; family Solanaceae; genus Nicotiana; species Nicotiana obtusifolia. The sequence continues at coordinate 38,749 of MCJB01033660.1, read as the reverse complement.
GTGAGTAAAAATGGCTGTTTTGTAAAAACAGTGGAAAACAACATGAATGAGTTCAAGTAATGAATCAAACAGTGAGGAAACAGTGATAACTACCCCTGAAGGTTCAAATAACCAGCGCGAAGCCCAAATATGGCAATCAGCCCAATTCCTGATGATATCAAATAAGTTTCAATCAAATATATAGTAAAAATCATCAATCGGGACAGACCAAGTCACAACCCCAGTAGTAAACGACCCCACGCTCATCATCGAGCGCGTGCCTCACCTCAATATAGCACTATGATGTGCAATCCGGGGGTTCAAACCCTCATAACATCATTTACAATCACTACTTAGCTCGAACCAGCTAAATTCTTATCCCGCGACGCCTTTGACCTTTGAATTGGCCTCCACGCGCATCGAATCTATCCATAATTAGAACTAATATGTCACAATATGCAGGGGTAACAAAGCCCACGCGAAAACAATCAATAAATACTAAGAAATCCCAAAATTAGCAAAACTCGAGCCCCGGGCCCACTTCTCGAAATTCAGTAATTTTTCACCTCAATGGGTTCCTTACCTTCCCACGAGTTCAACCATACAAGATTTATCGAATTCCGACATCGGTTCGACCCCCAAGTCTTAAAATCTAAACTTAAGGGTTTTCCATAATTTTCTCCAACTTAAATCACCAATTACATTCTAGAATGGCAATTGGTTTGGGATATTTGACCAAGATTGAATTAAGAACACTTACCCCAATGTTTCTCTCGAAAATCTTCCAAAAATCCTTCAAGATTTCGCTTCAATCCGAGTTCCCTAGCTCCAATTATGTTCAAGACGGTCAAAAACCCCTTTTTTAAGAATTTGTTCAAGAAAATCTCTTTTGGATATAGTTTTGAGATTGATTTGCTGTGATTTTATGGTGTTTGGAGGTGTTTCTCTTCGTGGGTAACGGAAAAATGGGTTTTGGAAGGCAAATGGGCACTGATTTCTATTTATAAAGGGGTAAAAAATCGAGACAAAAACGCCCCTGTCCGGCCCTATATGCGATCGCATATCTGTCGCATAACAGATATGCGGTCCGCATATTTGACTTAGCCATCGCAAATTGTACCCTAGTCTTCATTGCAATTTCAACGTTAAGCAGGGTTTGCGGTTCGCATTTTAAGTATGCGATCGCATTCTTGACCGCATTTTTGACGTTAAATTTTGTCCAGGTTTCTGTCTCAGTTTGCGGTCTCGATGTCAGATATGCGGTCCGCATGTTAGATATGCGACCGCATTTCCTACCGCATTTCTGACATGAACTTTGCCCAGAAACCTGCGTGGGTTTGCGATCTCTTTGAGAGATATGCGGTCCACATTTCAGAAATTCGACCGCATGCTCGATATCTGGTTTTCTACAACTTTCTTTTCCAACGATGAATTAGTCCGTTTAACCACCCAAAACTCACCCGAGTCCTCTAGAACCTCAACCAAACACGCCAACATATTCCATGACATTATTCAAACTTGTTCCAACCTTCGGAGCGCATAAAAGAACCTCTCAACACCAATTTCACATCGGATTCAAGCCTAACTCTACACATGACCTCCAAAACCAATTCCGATCACACTCCTAAGTCATAAATCACCTCCCGAAGCTAACTGAACCATCGGAACTCACATCTGATCCCTCTAACTCATAAGTCAACATCCGGTTGACTTTTCCAACTTAAACCCTCTTAAAAGAGACTAAGTGTCTTATTTCTTACCAAACCCACTCCGAATGCAACTACTCAACTTGGTTACGTAAAACACAGATAACGAAACATAATGAGACAGAAAATGGGGAAGACGGAGCAGTAACCCACGAGACGACTGGCCGGGTCGTCACATTCTCCCCCTCCTAAACAAACGTTCGTCCTCGAACGAGTCAAGAAACATACCTAAAGTCTCAAATAGGTGAGGGTATCTGCTCTGCATCTCCCGCTCGATTTCCCAGGTAGCCTCTTTTGCGGACCAACCTCTCCATTGAACTTTCACTGAAGTTATCTCCTTAGACCTCAACTTCCGAACCTGACAATCCAAAATCGCCACTGGCTCCACCTCATAGGTCAAATTATCATCCAACTGAATCGTGCCGAAGTCCAAAATATGAGACAGGTCTCCAATATACTTCCGGAGCATAGAAACATGAAATACTGGGTGTACACTCGATAGACTGGGTGGCAAAGCAAGATCATAAGCCACCTCCCTGATTCTCCGAAGTACTTCAAACGGTCCAATGAACCGAGGACTCAATTTCCCTTTCTGCCCGAATCTCATAACACCTTTCATGGGCGAAACCTTCAGCAAGACCTTCTCGCCAACCATGTAGGACACATCTCGAACCTTCCTATCGGCATAACTCTTTTGCCACGACTGTGCTGTACGGAGCCTCTCCTGGATTGTTTTCACCTTCTCTAAAGCATCCTGAACCAAGTCAGTACCCAATAGCGTAGCTTCGCCGGGCTCCAACCAACCAACTGGAGATCTACACCGTCTCCCATACAAAGCTTCATACGGAGCCATTTTGATACTTGACTGGTAGCTGTTGTTATAAGCGAACTTCGCAAGCGGTAGAAATTCATCCCCTGAACCTTTGAAATCAATAGCACATGCACGCAACATGTCCTCCAGTATCTGAATGGTACATTCGGACTGCCCGTCCATCTGAGGATGAAATGCTGTGCTTGATTCCACCGGAGCACCTAACTCCCCCTGCACGGCTTTCCAGAACTACGAAGTGAACTAAGTACCTCTATCTTAAATGATAGAAACTGGAACACCATGCAGCCGGACAATCGCTCGGATATAAATCCTTGCCAACCGTTCTGAAGGATATGTAGTACACACAGGAATGAAGTGCGCGGACTTGGTCAGCCGATCCACAATCAACCAAATAGCATCGAACTTCTTCAGAGTCCGTGGGAGTCCAACAATGAAGTCCATAATGATCCGCTCCCATTTCCACTCGGGAATAGCTATTTGCTGAAGCAAACCACCCGGTCTCTGATGTTCATATTTTACTTGCTGACAGTTGAGACACCGAGCTACAAATCCCACAATATCTTTCTTCATCCTTCTCTACCAATAATGTTGTTTCAAGTCTTGATACATATTTGCGGCACCTGGATGAATGGAATACCGTGAGCTATGGACCTCCTCCAGAATCAGCTCCCGAAGCCCATCCACATTGGGTACACAAATCTGGCCCTGCATCCTCAACACTCCATCGTCGCCGATGGTCACATCTTTAGCATCATTATGCTGAACTCTGTCCTTAAGGACAAGCAAATGGGGATCATCATACTGATGCTCCCTGATGCGATCGTATAACGAAGACCGAGAAACCACGCAATCCAACACCCGATTGGATTCCGAGATGTCTAATCTCACAAACCTATTGGCCAAGGTCTGGACATCGACTGCGAGAGGTCTCTCTCCAACTGGAATGTATACCAAACTCCCCATGCTAACTGCCTTTCGGCTAAAAGCATCGGCCACCATGTTGGCCTTTCCCGGATAGTATAGTATAGTAATATCGTAATCCTTGAGCAATTCAAGCCATCTCCGCTGCCTCAAATTTAGATCCTTTTGCTTGAACAGATGTTGAAGGCTACGATGATCAGTAAACACTTCACAAGATACACCATACAAGTAGTGCCGCCAAATCTTCAATGCATGTACTATGGCAGGAAGCTCCAAATCATGCACGGGGTAGTTCTTCTCATGAGGCTTCAATTGACGAGAAGCATAAGCAATAACTCTACCCTCCTGCATTAGTACACAACCGATCCCAATTATTGAGGCATCATAATATACGGTATACGAACCCGAGGCTGACGGTAGAACCAATACTGGAGCTGTGGTCAAGGCTGTCTTGAGCTTCTGAAAGCTCTCCTCAAACTTGTCCGACCACACAAATGGAACACCCTTTTGAGTCAATTTGGTCAAGGGCGATGCGATGGATGAGAATCCTTGAAGAAACCGGCGATAATAGCCTGCCAACCCAAGAAAGCTACGAATCTCTGTGACTGAGGAAGTTCTAGGCCAACTCTAAACCGCCTCTATTTTCTTTGGATCAACCTGTATACCCTCGCTGGACACTACGTGTCCTAAGAATGCCACTGAACCGAGCCAAAACTCACACTTAGAGAATTTTGCATAAAGCTTTTCTTCTCTCAATCTCTGCAATACAACTCGCAAATGCTCTGCGTGCTCTTCCTGATTATGCGAGTACACCAGATATCATCAATAAATACCACAACGAACGAATCTAGATAAGGCCGAAATACATTGTTCATCAACTGCATGAACGCTGCTGGGGCATTGGTTAGCCCCGAAAGACATAACAAGAAACTCATAGTGACCATATCTAGTCCAGAAAGCAATCTTAAGAATATCTGCATCCCTGATCTTTAACTGGTGATATCTTGAACGGAGATCAATCTTAGAGAACACTCGCGCTCCCTGAAGCTGGTCAAACAAATAATCAATGCGAGGCAAAGGATTCTTGTTGTTGATTTTTACCTTGTTCAATTTCCTGTAATCGATGTACATTCTCATTGTGCCATCCTTCTTCTTAACAAACAGAACCGGTCCACCCCAAGGTGACACACTAGGCCGAATGAAACCCTTATCTAGGAGTTCCTGAAGTTGCTCTTTCAATTCTTTCAACTCTGCTGGTGCCATACGATACGGTGGAATAGAGATGGGATGAGTGCCCGGCACTAGGTCAATACCAAAATCGATATCCCTGTCCGGTGGCATGCCCAGCAGGTCTGTAGGAAATACATCGGGAATATCCCGCACAACTGGAACAGAATCGATGCTTGGAGTATCAGCTCCAACATCCCTCACAACCGCTAAGTATGCAAGGCAACCCTTCCCAACCATACGCTGGGCTTTCAAGTATGATATCACCCTACTAGGAATATAATCAGTTACGCCACGCCACTCGATCCGCGGCACACCCGGCATAGCCAAAGTAACTGTCTTAGCATGACAGTCTAAAATAGCACGACATGGAGATAGCCAATCCATGCCAAAAATGACATCGAAATCTACCATGCTTAGTAGCAATAGGTCCACTCGGGTCTCCAGACCCCCAATAGTTACTACACTCGACCGGTACACACGGTCTACAACAACAGTGTCGCCCCCGGGGTAGACACATGAACAGGTAAAGCAAGAAACTCCCGGGGCGTACTCCAATAATGAGCAAAATATGAGGACACATATGAATAAGTGGAACCGGGATCAAATAGTACAAAGGCATCTTTGTGGCAGACTGAAACAATACCTGTAATAACGGCATCTGAAGCACTGGCATCTATCCTGCCTGGAATAGCATAGAATCGAGCCTGGCCAGCGCCTGCTCGACCTCCCCCTCTAGGGCGACCTCTGGCTGCCTGACCTCCACCCTTAGCTGGCTGGGCTGGTGGTAAGGTAGCAGGAGCAGAAGTCGAGGGCTGACCCCTCGGTTGGGACGATCTAGCACCAAAGTGAGGACACTGCCTCCGCACGTGGCCCATCTCGCCACACTCATAACAGCTTCCTGGTGCTCTAGCAAATGCACCCGACATAGAAGGACCCTGGGCCGACGGAGCATGGGCTGGAAGGGCGCTGAGTGATGACTGACCTTGCTGCAACCCATGATAACCACGACCTGCAGATGCCCCACGATAATCTAGACGGGCTGGCTGAGCAGGCCTGAAGGAACGGCCTCTGCCCTATTGAAACTGGCCCCTCGAAGGAGCACTACTGTAACTGCCCGATCCTCGAGGCCTCTTAGCCTCCCTCTCATCTCGCTCCTGACGATGAACCGTCTCAATCTCGTGAGCTATATCCACCACCTCCTCGAAGGTAGCACCCAATACTCTCTCCCTGGTCATAAGAATACGGAGATGATAGTTAAGGCCATCCACAAACCTCCTGATCCTTTCACGATCAGTCGGAACCACCCAGACAGCATGTCGAGCCAACTAAGAAAATCTTGACTCATATTGCGACACAGTTATATCCCCCTGTCGTAGCCATTCAAACTGTCTGCACAGCTCCTCTCTGCGGGACTATGGCACATACTTCTCCAAGAAAAGAGCGGAGAACTGCTGCCAAGTAAGGGGCGCTGCATCAACCGGCCTACGCCTGTCATACGCCTCCCACCAATTAAAGGCAGCTCCCGTAAACTGAAAAGTGGTAAATGCCACACCACTAGTCTCAAGAATACCTGCTGTCCGAAGCATTCGCTGACACTTGTCAAGAAAACCTTGGGCATCCTCGCCCTCAGCACCATTGAATAACGGAGGCTGGAGTCTGCCAAACCTCTCAAGATGATGCTGCTCATCATCTGGCATAACTGGTACTATGAATTCCTGAGCTGGTTCAACTGGCTGGGCTGGAGGTGCCCCCGGCATCTGAAGTCCCTGCACTACCTGCTCAGGCGTACGGGCAACTGGAGTCTAATTGCCTTCCCCGGCCTGTGAAGTAGTTGCGGCTGTGGTGGCTGAAACCGCCTGAGCCAGGCTAGTGCAAACAGATAATAACTGAGCCAAGGTCTCCTGAAGACTTGGAATAGTGATAGGCACAGCTGGTGCCTGAACTGGGGCTGCTGGAGCCTGTTCCTGAGCCGGGGCAGCTGGTGGATCAACAGATGATGCCCTCGCCGCTCTACCTCTACCACGACCACGACCGCGTCCACGGCCTCTGGTGGCCTCAGTGGGTGGTACTGGTGGTCGTCCTCCTCGTCTAGTAGTTCGCGGCCTCACCTTCTGTGAGAGAACAGGATAGCAGAAGTTTAAGTACTCGGATCAACAAGTTCGCACGATAAGAGTTTCAAGAATATGGAATTTTCCTAAAAATGTTCCGCAGCTTCTCGAAGATAAGTACAAACGTCTCCGTACCGATCCGCAAGACTCTACTAAACCCGCTCATGACTCATGAGACCTATGTAACCTAGGCTTTGATACCAAGCTGTCACGACCCGAAATTCCAACCCGGTCGTGATGGCGCCTTTCATGAAGATAAGGCCAGCCAATTCAAACTAAACCTCATTTTAAACAGTTAAACAACGCGAAAATCATATAAGCAAAATTCACTACAGTAGTTTGCGGAAAACATAGCTAACCATCCCGACAACAGCCCGAAACCGGGGTGTCACAAAGTCATGAGCAACTAATGAAAATCCTAATAATGAGATTACCATTACAATATCTTTGGCACAATTGTTTAAAGAAAATGGAAATAACAATATAAAGAGATACGATGCTGCGGACGTCAACAGCTACCTCGTAGTCTCTGAGTCACCGCTCTGACAGTCGTAGTCAATGCCTCGGAGTGGAATCAATAACGCCTGAATCTTCACACATGGTGCAGGGAGTAATGTGAGTACTTCCAACTCAGTGAGTAATACATATAAATAATGATTGAAAGTAAGGAAACACGTAGAGCACAAGGCAATGCATAATGAAGCAGTAAACCATTATTTGAAAACAGTAAATCAGTAAGAAATCATTTAAAAATCTTCCCAGCTCTGGTTACCAGTTGTCATTGTTACGAACTGTAACCTACAGTTGTCATTGTTATCAACTGTAATATCCCTGGGCTCGGTATCAATCTCACATCTCTGGTTACCGGTTGTCATTGTTACCAACTGTAACCTAAAGTTGTCATTGTTACCAACTGTAATATCCCCGGGCTCGGTATCAATCTCACAGCTCTGGTTACCAGTTGTCGTTGTTACCAACTGTAACCCACAATTACCAACTGTAATATCTCTGGATACCCTGCGCTCACTAGGGGTGTACAGACTCCGGGAGGGGCCCCTTACGGCCCAAACGTAATATCATATCTCGTGGCGGCATGCCACCCGATCCATTCAAATCAAATCCCGTGGCGGCGTGTCAGCCAATCCATTTATATCATATCCGTGGCGGCGTGCCACCCGATCCATTTATATCATTTAAAATGTCATTTAAATCTCAAAACTGAGTAAAAATGGCTGTTTTGTAAAGACAATGGAAAACAACATGAATGAGTTCAAGGAATGAATAAAACAGTGAGGAAATAGTGATAACTACCCCTGAAGGGTTCAAATAACCGGCACGAAGCCCAAATATGGCAATCAGCCCAATTTATGATGATATCAAATAAGTTTCAATCAAATATATAGTAAAAATCATCAATCGGGACGGACCAAGTCACAATCCCAGTAGTAAACGACCCCACGCTCATCATCGAGCGCGTGCCTCACCTCAATATAGCACTATGATGTGCAATTCGGGGTTTCAAACCCTCATAACATCATTTACAATTACTACTCACCTCGAACCGGCTAAATTCTTAGCCCGCGATGCCTTTGCCCTTTGAATTGGCCTCCGCGCGCGTCGAATCTATCCAAAATTAGAGCTACTATGTCACAATATGCAGGGGTAACAAAGCCAACGCGAAAACAATCAATAAATACTAAAAAATCCCAAAATTAGCAAAACCCGAGACCCGGGCCTACTTCTCGAAATTCAGTAATTTTTCATCTCAACGGGTTCCCTTCCCACGAGTTCAACCATACAAGATTTATCGAATTCCGACATCTGTTCGACCCCCAAGTCTTAAAATCTAAACTTAAGGGTTTTCCACAATTTTCTCTAACTTAAATCACCAATTACATTCTAGAATGGCAATAGGTTTGGGAAATTTGACCAAGATTGAGTTAAGAACACTTACCCCAATGTTTCTCTCGAAAATCTTCCAAAAATCCTTCAAGATTTCGCTTCAATCCGAGTTCCCTAGCTCCAATTATGTTCAAGATGGTCAAAACCCCCTTTTTTAAGAATTTGTTCAAGAAAATCTCTTTTGGATATAGTTTTGAGGTTGATTTGCTGTGATTTTATGGTTTTTGGAGGTGTTTCTCTTCGTGGGTAACGGAAAAATGGGTTTTGCATGGCAAATGGGCACTGATTTCTATTTATAAAGGGGTCAAAAATCGAGACAAAAACGCCCTTGTCCGGCCCTATATGCGATCGCATATCTGTCGCATAATAGATATGCGGTCCGCATATTTGACTTAGCCATCGCAAATTGTACCCTAGTCTTCATCGCAATTTCAATGTTAAGCAGGGTTTGCATTTCGCATTTCAAGTATGCGATCGCATTCTTGACCGCATTTTTGACGTTAAATTTTGTCCAGGTTTCTGTCTCAGTTTGCAGTCTTGATGTCAGATATGCGGTCCGCATCCTACCGCATTTCTGACATGAACTTTGCCCAGAAACCTGCCTGGGTTTGTGATCTCTTTGAGAGATATGCGACCGCATTCTCGACATCTGGTTTTCTGCAACTTTCTTTTCCAATGATGAATTAGTCCGTTTAACCACCCAAAACTCATTTGAGGCCTCTAGAACCTCAACCAAACACGCCAACATATTTCATAACATTATTCAAACGTTGGAACCAACGTTCGGAGCACGCAAAACAACCTCTCAACACCAATTTCACGTCGGATTCAAGCCTAACTCTACACAGGACCTCCAAAACCAATTCCGATCACACTCCTAAGTCATAAATCACCTCCCGAAGCTAACCGAACCATCAGAACTCACATCCGAGCCCTCTAACTCATAAGTCAACATCCGGTTGGCTTTTCCAACTTAAACCCTCTTAAAAGAGACTAAGTGTCTCATTTCTTACCAAACCCACTCCGAACGCAACTACTCAACTTGGTTACGTAAAACACAGATAATGAAACATAATGAGACAGAAAATGGGGAAGACGGAGCAGTAACCCACGAGACGATTGGCCGGGTCGTCACACTGATCCTAAGGGAAAGGGGAGAGGAAATTCGGCCCTCAAGTGTGAAAGTAAGGAGAAAAAGGAAAAAACTTATCCCATTCTAGAAGGAGAAGCTAGTGGCGCCTACCAAGGATTTAAATTCAAAACATTTCTCTAGAATTTTCTTATTTCTTTGATTGCACTACTTCTAATTAGTAATTCTTAAGTAATTTTTCTACTTAAGCTAATTAATAATTTTTGAGCTTGTAGGATTTCGTGCTAAAACTCAGAATTTTCACTTTTGTAGTTAATTCTTGGCTTCTTGTGTTCACTTTAAAAGCTGTCCTCCTATAGAGTCGCATAAATTCAGTCACCCCGAAGAGAACTAGTGAACTTGTGAGCTTGAAAGGTCGTTGAGGAACTTGATCAATTAGAGAAAGCCATTTGAGGACAAGTTTGAGAGATCCTACCAAAAATATTGAGTGAACCCGAGTGTCATTCAAAATTGAGGAAGTGAGTGAGGTATTTTACTAACCTTAATGCATTCTCTAGTTTTGTTTCTTTTGTAGGTACATGGCTACTGAAGGAGACAAGGTTGTGGCCGACATCACTTTAGCCGAACTCTTGGCTGAAGTAAGGGCTATTAGCACCCGAATGGAGAACTTTGAAAAATCTGCTAGTACTCAGAAAAATGCCGGGGAAGGAACTAGTGATTGTTCCACCGTATGACCTGGACAATTTGCAGAGATGTCTCGTCAACAAGAGTTTAGGGACAAAAGGTGCTCACAATGTAAGAACCTTGGGAATTCCCTGGGGTATTATACCACCATTAATGCCAGCCCGGAGAAATGTAGCGTCCGCCAGGGAAATAAGGGCAGCCTGTGAGGATGATCAACCCGAGTTTGAGGAGTTTGATGGTGATGATCTAGGGCCGTGAGACCTAATGGTGAGACAACCATATGGGGGCCGTGACCATGTGGGAAGACGTGGTTTTGACCGTGGTCCTAGAGGGGGGCTTAGTGGTTTCGGTGGAAGGAATTTAGAGCATGAGTTCGATGAACATGCTGAATATTATGAGGGCTTTCAACCAGCCCGTGGTGGCAGTGAAAATGGCCGTGATAACGGCTTGAATAGTGCCAAGGTTACTATCCCTGCATTTAAGGGAACTAGTGATCCTGACCGGTTTCTAGAGTGGAAACGTCAAGTTGAGATGATATTTGAAATCAATGATATGAACGAGGAAAAGAAGGCTACGTACGCCATCGCTGCCTTTGAGTCCTATGCTTCTACTCTGTGGGAGGCCGAGAAAAGATCGAGAGCTAGACATAATCAGTCTGCACGCATAACATGGAGAGAATTAAAGCAACTAATGACTCGTAAGTATATCAACCCAAAACACAAACAAGAGCAACTCTGGAGGTTATATGAATTGAAACAAGAGCTGTTATCCGTGGAAGAATATTATGATGACTTTGAGAAAATCCTCCTATTACTTAACATGGAATACGAAGAAAAGGATGAGGCTATTATACGGTTCGAGAATGGGTTGAATCGTGACTTATCCAATCAGTTGAGGCTACACGCATTTGTTGCTCTTCATGATGTACTCCTAGCTGCCATTGAAGCTGAAAAGATGATTAAAGAAGGCAAGGCATCTTGCTATAGAGGAAGTTCTGATTCTGCTTCCATGTGTCAAAACAAGGAGTGGAGAATGTCGAGCACCGGTGAAGCAAGTGTGAGCCGCGAGGTGAAAGGGCCAGCCGAAAAGGTGACACCTAAAACTGATACTAAGGGGTCCGGAGCTAACTCTAAAAGTCAACTTAATTCTCCTAGTGCATCTTCCTTTCAATGTCATAAATGTAAAGGCTATGGGCATTTCGCTAAGGACTCTCCTACGTGAAATCCCATGCTTATTCTTGATGATGGTACTACTTCTGAGGTAGAGAGTGATGAGGAGATTGGGGGAGATGAGGGGGCTGATTTGGTTGAGTATGACGAAGAGGTAGTGGAAGATGAGGGAGTGAATATGTTCTTAGTGGTACATAGGAACTTGAGTACCATGAGTGTAAAGGAGGAAGGAGATGGGCAGCGTGAGAACTTGTTTCATACTAGATGTAGGGTGAAGGGAAAGGTGTGCTCAATGGTAATTGATTCAGGTAGTTGCACTAATGTAGTGAGTCAAATGCTAATGACTCAACTTAACCTACCCACGTTAAAACATCTCCATCCCTATAGGTTGCAGTGGTTGAGTGAGTGTGGTGAGTTGAAGGTAGTAAAGCAAGCGCTTATTAAGTTTAAGGTGGGAGCTTATCAAGATGAGCTCATGTGTGATGTAGTGTCTCTGCAGGCTTGCCATTTATTGTAGAGCAGGCCTTGGCAATTTGATAGGTGTGTCCTTCATGATGGCAAGGCCAACACTTATACGGCCAAGCTAGAGGCCAAGAGTTATATACTCAAGCCCTTGACACCTAAACAAGTTAGTGATGATTACAAGCTCATGCAAGAGTTGAAAGAGGCGGCTAAAGCTAAGTATCCTATGGGGACTAAACTTGAGGCTATAGACACTACCAACACATCAGCCCTGCCAAGTAATATTTGTACCATGATGCAACTAGGTGAGTATTTACAAGGTAATGATAGTTCTAAACTGTTAAGTTGCCTGGTTCATAAAGGTGTTTACTTAAGTTCTAATGATGAAGTTTTTACTAACATTCACCCCTAGCCTAGTGTTGTTGAAGGTGTTTTGCAGGAATATGTGGACATATTTCCGAGGAGATGGTCCATTCCAAGTGCTGCAAAAGATCAATAACAACGCTTATGTTATAGACTTGCCTGGTGAGTATAGTGTTTCCAAATCGTTCACGTTTCTGACTTAATTCCTTGTGTTGCAGGTAGCGCCGCTTTGAGAGATGATGATGGCTCGATTTCGCGGACGAAATCTTCTAAAGAAGGGGAGGATGATACAGGCCAGCCCGATCAAGCTACGTTCGTGCCTTCGAGACCATTTATGAGAGTCAAGCTAAGGAGCTTCATGATATCCACTTAATGGTGATGAAGAGCCATGGTTGCGCAATGATGGAAGAAGCGAGCAGCATGTTGGATAAGATAAGAAAGGCGTTGATTAGCCTTGGAGAAGGAGGGCCGTGCACTAGTTGAGGCCGAGAACTCAATGAACGCCTCAACTAGCTCTTATTAGTTATTTTGAATAGTTAGTCTTGAATAAGTCAATGGCACTTATTTGGCCCTGTGTGGTCACTTGACATTTAGCCAAATTATTGGCCTTTTGCTAGTTATTGCTTTCATAGTTATTTTAGGCTAGGGGCTCATCCTATATAAGCCTCAAGACTACATGATTTTAGGCACCTTACCATTATTATTAAGAATAGATATCGACAGCTTTGTGCTCTCCAAAACCCATCGTGGGAACTTGTCCAATACTTGGTGTGAATCAACATTGAACTTGTTTCTCCCATTGATCAAGCAATTTTCAAGTCCTTAGTTGTCTCGAGGATTGTTTGCATAGTATAGGTCCTCATTGGCTTCATCAAGAAGGTAAGTAGACTAGTTCCTACTTATAGCCTTGGTAGATCATTGAGTGTCTTGCTTTTATCTTGTTTTCTTGCATTCTTAGTTTAATATTGCATCAGTTAGTTCCTTAGCCTTGACCTCCGCATAGCCACACTGCTTGAGGGTGACATCATCCAAAACATCGTTGTGATTTCCAAACATAAGCTCAGGCATGGAAATATTGAGCTTGTCAAAAAGCACAGTTAACATGAAGCCATAAGGCATAACATGCTTAAGCTTGGAAGTGTCTGCATCCCTTGCCATGTGCTGAATCATCAAGCTAGGGAGATTGATAGCTCTACTAGTATCAAGTAGTTCCATCATAGCCATGTCCTGCAGGGTAGCCTCGTGCCTCCTCTCAGATCTCTACAATATGCAGGAGTTCACAAAGTGAAATAGCAGCTTGTGAAAAGGATTCATATCAGTCTTGTACACCTTCTGGGGAGCATCTAACTCAAACTTCTGAGAGAACTTCCTTGTGACCACAATTCCTGTCTCCACATCATTGTCTATGGCTAGCCATTTTTTCTTCAAGTAATTGTCAAAACCTAAGGAGGGAATATTCAGTAGCATCGCAAGCTCTTTAGCATCAAACTCCATCTCAAACCCCCTTACGGATCTCTTAACCACTTTGCCATCAAATTGGAAGTTTGCATAGAACTCCACCATAGCAGGAACACACAAGAGGGAATGCTTTAACAAACACGTGTCTTCATCCTTGTAGCTCAAGTTTTTCAACTAACTGCGCCATACCTTTCTCATTAGTGTTTGCAAAAATCTTTCCATTCAGCACTTTTTTGTTCCTGAATTCAGTAAGCTTGTCAACCACATCAGGCATAACTCTTTTTTTCTTTCCTTAATTGGCCTTCTTAGATGCGTTAGCTGCCCTAGTGGGTTTAACAACCTTCCTCTTTTGTGCTGATGTCTTTTCTTCAAAGTAGAGTCAGACTCATCCTCTTCATCCAACTCAACTATAGGTTCAACAACTAGAACTTGCTTTCTTGGCTTCTTGGCACCTCTAGACTCCTTAATGATTTGTTCATCAACAGCCTTTCTTTTACTCCTTGTGAGATAAGTCCTAGAAAGAGGAGCCACTTCTTTTCTTGCAGGAAAACTGACTTTGTTGCTTTCACGAGGGCCTTCTTGCTCTTCTTCCCTACTGCAGACAGGAGTAAATCATCCTCATCACTGTTGATCTCCTCTGTTAGAATATATGCACGACGCTAGAGGGGGGGGGGTGAATAGCGTTTTAAGAAACTTTACCAAATTTTCGCAATATAAATATATATAATTGAAGTGTAAGTGCGAAAATAAGATAGCGAGAAATAGGTTGCGGAATGTAAATAAAAATCGTACACAACGATGTATAGTGGTTCACTACAACTTGTAGCTACTCCACTCCTCAAGATCACACTTGAGTATTTCACTATCTCTGTCAAGCTTACGGGTGCTCAACAAACCGTTACAACACAAACTCTTGATCACACAAAGTTTGCACAACAACAAGAAAGACACTCTTTCTTAATTACAACAAGGGACAACTTCCCTTAAGTGTATGACAACACAAATATCACTCAAAAATGAACTCTCACAAGAGTAGATGGAGTGAGGAAAGTTAAGCACAAGAACACAACTTTAATCTTCAAGAAAATGGCTCAATATAGCTCAATTGATTATGAAAACTTGAAGTAGTATGATCTTATAATTTTGGATGAAGTGTTGTGTTCAAATGAGGTTTAAGAGGGTGTATTTATAGCCCCAAAACCTCATAGATACGTTGGGAATAGTTGGCTATATTTTTATTTGATTAAACAAGAGTTTAGGGACAAAAAAACTTCTGTTCGTTGCCAACAATCGATTGTTAACTTCATACAATCGATTATTAACAAAAACTAGCCGTTATAACCCAACGGTAACTCCAACAATCGATTGTTTCAACTTGACAATCGATTGTTAAAGTCTCTGGAACCATAACAATCGATTGTCACATTCTGACAATCGATTGTTGGAGTTCACTGGAATTGATGGCCAGTGTTCAGTGACAATCGATTGTCTAATGTAGACAATCGATTGTTGGACTGGTTCCAACATCGATTTGATTAATAATTGTAAAAACAATTGTTTTTTAAAAAGGTTTCAATGGTTATTTTGAAAACGTTTTTAGACTTTGAGCCAAGTTCTTTAAAACGAGAGTTGATTCAAGATAACATTAAAACTCAAAACCAATTTAAGTCTAAACACGACATCTTTGGTCTTCAATCTTTTGCTTCATCAACTTGTTCCATTTATTGATTTGCATTTTAGCATCTTGAGAGCTTGACTTGTAATCATAACAAGGTCCATAGCAATCTCGGCATTTCATCAATAATGGTTTGTTGATTATCAAAACCTACAACAAGACGCAAAGTCATCAATATGAATGCGTTTCCAACATCCTCATCTGCAGTAAAAGAAGTTAACAAAGGTAAGTTTCTTCAGCCCTTTTCTCTTCACTTGATTCTTCTGACAGTGTTCCTAATAACTATAGAGCCTTTAGATTCCCCACTTTTATTCTCTTCCTCACTCTCTCGTTAAATACTCTCACTTTCAATTCTCTTTTCTTCTTCCTCACCTTTACTATCAGAATCACCTTCTTTCTCACTATCTTTTTCTTTCTCTCCAGAATCCCCCACTTGTTCATCTAACTTATCTTTTGCCTCATTTTCCTTTTCCTCTCCATATTCCCTCTCATTCTCACTTTTTTCTCATCAGCATCAAGAGCCATGTCCTGATCCTGATGATCCTCATGACTAGCCACCATTCTTTCTTCTTCCTCACCTCCATCATCACCCTCATCCTTAGTCCAGTTAAATGAGAGACCATCAGAAGCCTCTTTATTCACTGGTTTTTTCTCTCCTCCCCCTCAACCATAGGTATAACATTTGTGGTGTCTACCCTTTTCTCTTGAGTGGCAGATTCTATTTCCATAGTAGATTCCTCTACGTGTTTTGTCACTAATGGGTGGACGAATATCTAAGGGTGAAACTTCAATAGCAGAAACCAGAACATCTAACTTTGATGGAGGTAATTTTACTTGATCTGTAGTAGTTGACACAGATTCCCCCTGAGCCAAAACTTCCTTAAGTACTGTGTCCTCATTAGCAGCAGCATCAATCACCACCTTGTCACTCTTAATAGATTTTCTTGACATAGCCTTGATTGTAGTGGGTTCTAGTGATGCTATTATTTGTTTCATGGTTTCTTTTGATGGTACTGATATATTGCCTCTTTTCATCTTCTTGAGCCGAGGGTTTTTCGGAAACAACCTTTCTACCCCCTTGGGGTAGGGGTAAGGTATGCATACACACTACCCTTCCTAGACCCCACTAGTGGGATTTAATTGGGTTGTTGTTGTTGTTGTAGCCTTGATCTTAGTGGGCTTAGAGATGTTTTTCGAAGTAGACACAGGTGCATGAAAATGTGGTTTTGGTAGTGAAGGTCCAGTAGAGGTGGGAATAGTGGGTGCAACAGGAACATGAGATGATAGTGCAGGTACAATAGAGGGTATAAGTGGAGAAAGAACATGTGTGGTTGCAGGTTCACTCATTGGGTTTGAACTTTTGTCTGATTTAGGCTTCATGTTCTTGGGTTTGGCTTAAGTCTTGGATGAGGATTTTCCTTTAGAGGGAGTTTGGCTTGACTTAGGCATGGTGATGAGAGAATGAAATTGATGAAGGAACGAGAGAAAATTTTCTTGATTCTTGCTTAGGGTTTGAGAAGAACAACGAGGTCTGAGAAACGGATCACGGGGGGGGGGGG
>MCJB01033660.1:0-21591 GCA_002018475.1 Nicotiana obtusifolia | reverse complement strand
GGGGGGGGGGGATTTTAAAGAGGATACTCTTGATTTGACTGGAAGAAAGAGAGTAACCGAATTTGAGTTCTAACGGGACTCTAATTGCGGTTACTTTTGACCATTAGACTTTAATTGTTCTAGGATTCCCCCTTAATCTTTGACTAGATGACACATATGAGTGATGCTAACATGATTAGAAAGTCTGAGTATAGCAGTAATTTATGATATTAAGCCCCAATGAATTAAGACAAGATGACACGTACTTGAGTCAAAAAACCAACTCCTTAGAAACTCCTCATTTTTGTAATAAAGCTTCACGCAATAGATTAGCATCATAAGACATAGTTATTAGCTAGAATTTTTTAGGTGAGTGTGTGTGCTCAAGACAAGCACGAGACTGAATCAAACACATTATACTCAACCATCTATATCTAATCCTAAAGTTTTCTAGCCAATCATTGGGGTTCAACCTAGTTGGAAATATTAATTAGACCCAGTTCCAGTCCGTTCCTTTCAAAGTGATTTCTAATAAGAGCGTAGTGAAAATATCAACAATTTCGTCTTTAGTTTTATAAAAGTTAATAGAGATATTTCCCTTTTTAACATTGTCTCTGAGAAAGTGATGTCTAATGTCAATGTGCTTGGTTCTTTTGTGTTGAAGGGATTTTTAGCAATGTTTATGGTACTAGTGTTATCACAGAAAATAGGAACACAATCAACAAAAATACCATAGTCCCTTAGTTGTTGTCGTATCCATAGAAACTGAGCATAGTAAGATGCTGCCGCCACGTACTCTGCTTCAGCTGTAAACAAAGCCACTGAGTTCTGCTTCTTTGTTCCCCAAGACACCAGGCAAGAACCAAGAAAGTGTGCTCTTTCTGAAGTGCTTTTTCTATCAGCATGAAAACCCGCATAATCAGCATCAGCATGACCAACTAGATCAAAACTGTACCCTCTAGGATACCACAAACACAGAGCAAGAGTCCCTTTAAGCTGAGTATCCTTTTGATAGCCTTCAAATGAGAGTCTTAGGGATTTTCCTGAAATCTTGCACACAATCCCACACTGAATATAATATCAGGCCTGCTTGCTGTGAGATACAACAGTGACCCAATCATTCCTCTATATAGCTTCTGTTCCACATTTTTTCCTTCTTCATCAAGGTTCAACATTGTTGCAATGGCAATAGGAGTGTCTATAGACTTAGAAGAGTCCATGTTGAATTTCTTCAACAGTTCCTTGATGTATTTTCGTTGATGTATCATGATTCCAATAAGTG
Organism: Nicotiana obtusifolia; assembly: GCA_002018475.1. Classification (NCBI taxonomy): domain Eukaryota; kingdom Viridiplantae; phylum Streptophyta; class Magnoliopsida; order Solanales; family Solanaceae; genus Nicotiana; species Nicotiana obtusifolia. Next base: position 20,330 of record MCJB01033660.1, on the reverse strand, counting down.
TTTGCTTGATTTGCAACCCTAATAAGAAGTTCATTTCACCCATCATGCTCATTTCAAATTCATTCTCCATCATCTCAGAAAATTCCTTACATAGTGCTTCAATAGTAGCCCCAAAGATAATATCATCCACATATACTTATACAATCCGAAGATTTTTCCCTTTACTCTTTGGAAACAGTGTGTCATCCACCTTTACTCTTACAAAGTTATTGATTAAGAGGAGTTTTGAGAGCCTCTCCTACCAAGCTCTTGGAGCTTGTTTTAGTCCATACATTGGTTTGTCTAACTTGGACACATAGATAGGGAATTCTTCACTCTCAAACCCAGGAGGTTGTTTAATAAACACTTCCTCCTTCAGGTAACCATCAAAAAATGCACTCTTTACATCCATATGATACAGGGTGAACTCCATGCATGCAGCAAAAGCTATTAACATTCTTATAGCTTCCATTCTGACTACAGGTGAAAATGTCTCATTATAGTCAATGTCTTCTTCTTGATTGTATCCCTGAACCACAAGTCTGGCGTTGCTCCATGTGATATTTCCTTGCTCATCCAGCTTGTTTTTGAACACCCATATGGTACCTATGACAGTTATGTTCTTGGGTCTTTACACCAGGTGCTAGACCTTGCTTTTTTCAAACTGATTTAGCTCATTTTGCATGGCTATAATCCAATCTGGATCCTTTAGAACTTCCTTTATATTCAGGTTCAACTTGTGAGAGGAATGCTGTAAGTGCACATAGATTTCTCAGAGATGACCTGGTTTGCACTCAAGCATTAGGATCAGAGATGATGTTCTCAAAAGGGTGTGAGCTTTGATGTTTTCATGCTCTAATACGCAATCCCAGAAATGGTTCGCCCAAGGAGTGACCCAAAGGAACAATATCGGTAGGTACAACTTCATTAGTCTAGTTAGCAGTCAGAGTAGTTCTATATTCTTCTTGTTCCTCATGATCACTCTCAACTTCCTCAGGATCTCTTGGTCCATCTTTAGATTGATGCTCAGGTTCTTTCGAATCTCCTTCATTAGTGAGTCTTGTGTCATAGTCTTCATCCTGTAGACTTTTCTCATCCATGTTGTTAGATTCATCTAAACTAACATAAATTTGTTTTCTTCTATGCACATAGTTCTTTTATTAAAAACATTGTAAGCTTTACTATGTGGTGAGTAGCCCAAGAAAATTCCCTCATCACTTCTCTCATAAAACTTACCTAGAGCTTTTTTGCCATTATTTTGCACAAAACATATGCACCCAAAAGCTCTTAGGTGAGTGATGTTGGGCTTTCTCCCTTGAAGTAACTCATAGGGAGTTTTCTCAAAAATGAGTCTGACCATGCATCTGTTTAGAAAGTAATAAGCAGTATTAACCGCCTCAGCCCAGAAGCTCTTAGGCAGTCCCCAGGCAATCAACATGGTCCTCCCCATGTCTTCTATAGTTCTATTCTTTCTTTTCACAATACTATTTTGTTATGGATTTCTAGGTGCAGAGAAGTTATGATCAATGCCACGTGTGCTACAGAACTCAAGGAATTTAGAATTTTCAAACTCAGTTAAAGGGTCTGTTCTTATACTTAAAACATCACAACGTAGTTTCTGTTGGATCATTCTGACAAACACACAGAAAAATATCAAACGTTTCATCTTTAGATGCCAAAAATAGGGTCCATATATACCTAGAAAAATCATCTACAATGACAAATACATACCTTAGCTTTTAGACATAGCATGAATATTTTCTTTCAAGTTTGAGGTACTTACCTGATTTGTTTCATCTTTAGTCTCTGAATCACTCATGACCATCATCCCTATCACTTCTTCTTCTATTTGGCTTTCTTTAATTGACATCGGTGCCACTTCAAGGTTTTCGTCTCCAAAATCAGACTCTAACTCCATATATCATGAGCGGAAATGCAAGAGGACACCTTGTAGAGAACATTTTTGGGCAAACTTCTGTAGATCGGGTCCTTTGCTTTAGCATTTTCTAATTACCTGACGATCTTCATCATCATAATCTTCTTCTCTATTGTTACATTTGTTTACTTCACTATCCACTTTGGCGGGGATGATTGGTCCATGACTGACAATTAGCCATAGATCAAAGTTAGTGGCCTAAAGGAATGTTTCCTTATGCATCTTCCATTCATCTTTGTGATGTCCATCAAATAGAGGAGTTCTTCCAATGTGCATTCCAAGATGTACTGGAGGTTCAGTCTCCACCGTCTGATGTACATCAATTACAGTATAGAGACTTATGGCCTCAACCTCTTTCTCTTCCTCTTTTTCACTTCCATTGTCCTCAAATGCTGCTAGAAAAGTCTGCTTCATTGCTTCAGTGAATCTTGTGCCTAGGATTTTCCTTTTGTTTGGACCCTTCTCTCTCAGTTTTTTTACATTTCTCCTTTTCAGCTCTTTCTTTATTCCACTCAATTTCCCATATTGGGCAGTCTTTGACCATGTGGTCTAGCTTGTTACACTTGTAGTACCCATCATAAGTGGCTTTGTCTATCTGCTTGGGCTTATCACCATTCTCTCTCTTAGATGTATTTTTGGAATTCCTCATGAACTTCTTGAACTTAGCAAACATTGCTAGGTTGAGATCATCACTATCAGATTTATCTACTTCAGATGCCTTAAAAACCAAGGACTAATCCCTCTTTGGTTCTTCCTTGTATAGTTCCATCTTTTTCGTTTCACGAGTCTTTAAGTTTCCAACCAACTCATCAAGTGAGATCTTATCCAGCTCCTTTGCTTCCTGAATAGCTGTAACTTTTGATTCCCATGAAGTTGGAAGAATCTTTAGAACTTTTCTACCAACTATTCATAAGTAAATACCTTTCCAAGTGATTTCAGCTCATTTGTTATTATAGTAAACCTAGTCATCATTTCCTGGATGGGCTCAGTCTCCTTCATGGAGAAGAGCTCATAGTTATTTCATGACCCAAATCCACGTGACCAGCACCCGGCACACTATCCGACCCGAGCGAACCAACCCATATGATGCACCCAAACCATATGCATGAAAAATAATTTAACTGCAGAAGGTCTTTGAAAATTTTATATATTTTCAAGTTAAACAATGGAATATTTTTCCAATTCAACAATACATGAAGCTTCTCATAATCATAACAATGAGACTAAGTAAAATAAGTACCTTTTCATGTATGTCATGTACAACGCCATTATTACGACTTTTCACAACTATCTATGGAGCCTCTATACCAAAGAATAGAATTAAACACTTGAGCTAATTCCTTACTAGCATAAATTAAAAGAATAACGTGATAGCTACCACGAAATATGAGTGGTGCCTCGCCATATACCTCAGGAAGAGATACATCCTAGGCCTGACCGCATGCCATGTATCATACCTTATCCTGAAACATGTATAATAAGTGGAGCCCTAGAGGGGCCCACCTAAGGGCTGAATACACCATAGCGGTACTCAATAAGTGAAATAGACTCTCTCTAACTCAAGTTCTGGGACAAGATTTTATAAAAACTATGCATCCAATATTGGACATAAAGTAATAAACAGTTATATAAAGCGTGCTCTTTATCGTTTTAAATAAAAGAAAAGTGAATTGTAAGCCATGCTATAAAGTTTTAGAACATCTCGACAACCCAAGATTTTAATAGAAATCATATAAAACTATTTCAATCTCATTAAGTCATCAAAATCATTTTCGGCTCCTTAGGCCTAAACATAAGAAAGTTCTCTTTTTCTTTTCACCGGGAGTACTATAACAGCACCGACATAATGAACAACTACTAGGTGATCATCCTAGCAACAAGTATTTGACCCTACTTGCCTGGGCGGATTCCCGTAGTGCCGTACGAGTCAAATTAACCTAATTACTTTAAGTAATGATCATCTTCCCTCTCAATGGGGTACTTTATCCCACAAACCTCGGCTTTGCCCTGGAATGTGTCCCTACACCGACACGTGTAGTTTCATAGTAACGAACTCAACATTCGAACCAATCTCAATGGTCTCCACTAGTAACTCCCAAAATATTTGACATGTCAAAAATAGATTCATAGCATAATTGTCTCAAGGATCTATTTTATCAAATCAGAATTTTTATAGCCAATCTAAACCATTTGAACAAAATCAAATGAATATGTCTTATCATGTACAAACCTTTACCAATTAACATCAATCTAAAGATACAAGAAGTACTTTCTTTGATGTAATTTCAAAAGATAAACTTTTTCATCAAAACATATATTTAGCACTCAAGTATTTTATACACTTATCAACAAATAAGTTTTAATAAAACTTATAAGAATTTCCTTAAGTGTCATTTTGCCAATAAGTCTTAAAACCAAGATTTTTATAAAATTACTTGACACTTCATAAGCAATAATTTAGAAACACATGGTGACATCTTTCCCGCTTGTCCTCACAAGTACGGATGCACATTTACAAATAATACAATATATCAACTTAAGACATGCTTTTAAAGAGAATCCTTCAAGAAAAGTAGGTCTTAATCAACTTACCTCAACCTTCAAGCTCCAAAAATACTACAATTCTCCAATTGATTAAAATGCCCATATATCGCCCACAATTCAGTATCTACCATTAGATATCCCAACTACATCAAAACAAATACGAAAAGATTCATAAATATCCACTTAGGCTTCATAATTCGGCATCAATAGGATCACCCATTAGCCTATTCAATTCCATTCTTATCATTTAATACTCATTTGGAGTCATTAATTACACTACGTTAATTATCCAACATCATCAAGTCATTATGCATTGTCTTCTCCAACAAAACCCAGAACACCCACTTCAAGAACTAGTGTTGCATCTTGTCCAAATGGTGATTTCCTATTCAATATTTTCATAAATTAAGTTATCAAGTCTATTAGAATTATTAGAAACTCAAAACAAATTCGTTTATATCAATTCATCACTATTCATCTTTTTCTTTGCCCAAAATATCATTTTCAAGGACCACCCTCAGGGTTCATATAGTATCCATTTGTAACTTAAAATAAAACTCATAAAGATGCTACCCATACTCCAATATGACACACACACACACACACACACACACACACACACACACACACATATATATATATATATATATATGAAGCTCAAGTGAAGGGATTACATCTTGGTGGAAAAATCTCACTTTTCTTCTTTTTGATGTTCTTGAAAATTCAACCCATTTTCTATGGATTTGATCCATAATAGTGTTAGTGTTATCACTAAATGATGTAATATAATTATCCTTGTACCAAATTAACTTGCCTTGCAGTGTATCCATGGTGGAAGAGCTCCTTCCTTTCTAGAAATCAATTCCAAGTTGAAGAGCTAACTCTTTTTCTCTCTAAACCCCTTATTTCTACATTTTAAAAATAGTTCTGATGGGTGCGTAGGCTACGCACAAAGGCTACATAGGGCGGCCTTCCATTCCTCTTCAATAGGCACCTGCTGGATTAGCCTACGCATGGTGCGTAGGCTACGCAAGACTCGTATAGATGTTCTACTACCCTTTCCTAAAAAGGTCATAATTCCTTGTAAAAATCTCCAAATGACGAACAGTCTGAAGAATTAAAAACTAGACACATAGAACGTTAGTTTGATATATCATAAACCATATAACTATTCTTATATTGAGATTTATGCTCGTTTGAAGTTAAGTCTTGTGCGAACTCACTTTAAACTTTATCCCGTTATATAATTTCTACCTTGACTTAGCCTTAGGGCTCTTCTTGGACCATAAACCATTCTTAATGCACCCCATACATATATTATCATGATCAATTGATATCATTTATATTATTAGTCCTTTTCATATCCGAATTAATATAATACGCATCCGCCAATCTTCAAAATTGTCTTAAAACACTTCAAACTTTTTCGAGGTGTTACAAGTTCCTCATAAGCAATTCGATCCTTGATCTCTTCACTTGGTTCGTTCCTTCATGAGCAGTTTGAAGTGCATCCCAGATCTCCTTTGCATTAGAGTAAGCTGATATCCTGTTGTACTCATCAGGACCAAGTCCATAAGGATTTTTTTAGCGTCTGTATTCTTCTCCATCACTCTAAAAGTCTGTTGCTACAATTCAGAGGGGTCTTTGGGACCAATTTCATTTTTCCCATTTTGTTTAGTAGGAGTTAGTGGACCTTGATTCACTATGGTCCATAGTTCATAGTCTTTAGCCATCAGGAAATCTTCCACTCTTGCTTTCCACCAACTGTAGTATTTTCCATGAAACAGGGGTGGTCTAGTAATTGACTGTCCTTCGTTAATTCTAGGTGGAGCACTCATTTTCCTTCCAAGATCTCTCTAGGTGTTAACCGTGTGTGAGAGAACCTACTCTGATACCAATTGTTAGTCTGAGTGCCTTTATGGATTACTAAAGAACTTGGTTCTTTCTTAAGTGTAAGCAAACATAAACAGTAAAGAAAACACATCAAATTTTTCGTAAAAAGTTACACAGCTCAAAAGGCGCAAAAACCACGACCTACCACGTAGGGTTTTAACTTCAACTTCACTAGAACAATGAGCCAAATGTATCAATTACAAATCTGTAACTCAATACTCTCTAGTTCTCCTAGTTCAAATATTTGGCTTACAAGTTACTCTAACTTGCAAGATCAAACACTCACTCTAACTCACTGATTGTATATAGCACTTTGATTACAACTCGATTTCCTAAAGCATAGTTACTAGACTGACTCAAGAAGAACACACAACTGGTACTCGACTTGAGTATGAAAAATGCAGTTCTTCAGTTGATGTGTATAAGGATGATCTCAGCTGTCCAAAAAGATAGTATTTAAATTTCTTGTACTCCGAGATCTTTTAAGAGTCCTATGCGTAGTCAGCTTCTCATTTGATAGGACTCATACTGCTCCAAGGATCCACAATTCTTGGGACTCTTGTCTTTCACTTATGCAAATATATCTTCTTGGGCATAACCCTTATCATGTTTAGGAGTCCTCTTCCAACAATATCGGACTTAGGTATCTTTCAGATAAATTTACTGTCTTTCCAGAACATGCAATCATCAACCTTGAGGAGCTACTTCTTAGAGAAGTTAAGCAGCTACTTTGGGGACCTGGTTCTTAGAGAATTTCCTTTGAACAAACTTTGTTAATCATCAAAACCTCAATACTCAAAATTTTTTCTTCGAAAGTGTAGTTGATTTATTTAAATTTGTTTATATTTTTCTCGAAAACTTCATCTCTATGAGCTTTCTTATTGGCCGGTTTTGAACTCGCATAAAAAGTGAGGTTGTTGTAGTATAGAATCTAGTGCAAAACTAACCAATTTATGATAAATCCTTACAATAAAAACTTAGTCACTACTAGAACAACAACAACAACAACCACCCAATAGAATCGTCCACGAAAACTGCTAAAAATCATCCACGAATACTAACCGAAATTGATCTAAAATATAGAAAAATAGACCGAATTCCGAGCAATTGTAATTCTTCATAACAATAGTGGTCGCTAAGGTGTGGCGACAGAAGACGGTCGCAATTTTCTGACCGAAGTCGGTCGGTTGATTCAACCTTTGGTTGACCACTTTAACTGATAACTTTTGTTGGAAAAATAAATAAACTGAATGACATTGGTGGTATTATTTAAATTTGTTTTTTATTTATTTTCAATATAGCGACCGATTTCGGTAAGAAATATAATTATATGATAATTTTGCATTTCTTTTTAAATTTTAACTGACCGACCGAAATCGGTTGGAATAGCTAAAAAATAAATAATAAAAAAGTTATTCTCGATCGACTTCAGTCGGTTATTTCAAATTTCTACATTGAAATTTCTAATTGAAGTTGGTCAAAAAAGATGAATTTCTGGGTTTTAATATGAAATTTCCGACCGAAATCAATCGGTTTTCTAGGTAAAAATCTGGCAGAATATGCCTGCTTTTAAGCTACCCCACCTGCAAATTACAACCAATAACCATCCTATAATGGCAGCATTACATTGCTTCCATTCAACCACAATTAACCAACAACCACAACAATTAACCAACAACAACCACAACAACAATGCTAATAACAACCACAACCACAAACAACAACGCTAATAACAACCACAACCACAACCACAACCACAATAACAACACTAATAACAACCACAACCACAACGCCAACCACAACGACAACAATACAAATGTTTAATCATAAAATAATATCAATAATACAATAATCATTCAAAACTATTCCAACTAAATATTCACAAGTTCAAGACTTTGTTTAGCAAGACACCATTCAATGAGTGTTTTGTATTGCATCATCTCCATCTTCACTACTAGAAGATTCATGTTGGCATGATTCAAAGGATCACGACGAGAAGGATTAGCATCTGGGGAAGGCTCGTGAGACGGGGGAATGGGAAAAGCACCACTAGCAAGAAGATTGGCCGGCTGGCCGACCATGTCTTATAGTGAATGCTTTACCATTTTTCATGCAGTAAAGACATGCTAACTTTCTAGCAGTCATCCACCTAGACAACATTCCATATGCAGGAAAATCATTAATGGTCCAATTAAGTTAGCACGCAAGTCGAAATTTTGCTTAGTTGATATGTCTTAAGTCTCAACTCCATCATACCACAATTGTTTTAGCTCATCAATCAGAGGTTGCAAATATACATCAATCAAACTCTTTGGATTGTGGTGACAAGGAATAACACAATTAAGAAAATATATAGACTAGTCATACACATTTCAGGCGGAAGATTATGCAGCGTAATAAAGACTGGCTAGCATGAATATATTGTTGCAGAAACAGAAAATGGGGTAAAACCATCAGCACACAAGCCCAACCGAATATTCCTCGGTTCACTAGTATAATCCGGATACGTCCTATCAAAATTCTTCCAAGCTTCTCCATCTGAAGGACGACACATAACACCAGGCGGCCTTCTATTTTCATAGAAGGCCAAACTCCTGTCTTAATTTTTGTGTATCTTGTTTACATCTCACATCAAGAATCTAGTCGACTAGAAAACAAATTAGTCAACTAACCAGTAAAACAAAATAAAAATTACAATCATTCCCTCTTGCACTTTCAAAGTCAAAGGTGAATCTAGTAGGATCTAGTGTAAAGAAGCTTGAAATTGTTACTATAATATCTATTTTCTTGTTGTATTCATTCTGTAGAATCGTTGGAGGCAGAGTTGACCATCATAGAAGTGTAACTAGTTCTTCAAAATGGTATGTAGGACAACCTTCTTTCTTGGCATGACTTAGTAATAATGTCTGTCCCTACTTTAAAGGTTCCTGTGTTATAAGATTGATTTATCCCAGGCCCCTTTCAATAATATTGTTAGTGTTCTTGTGCATTGTTCCAACCGGTGGCATTCTTTCAAGTTTGAGGTATTCCCAGATAGTATCCTGAGGTCGGAAATATATGATTCATGATCCATTCCGAGTTCAATCTTGGCATTTCCTCGAAATTGAATTTGCATTGCACTCATGTATATGTATCTATTACAGAGCCGCACTATAGTCGGCAGGGCACGACACTTATTGTGCAACTACTGATCACTTGGGTATTATGAGATACAATGTGAAGTACTACCGAGCCCTTGTGTGGCCGGGTATGACCGAGCTATCTATGAGGTCGGGTACGAAAATGATGTGCTATGAGAAGATAATAAACCTTTACCGGGTCTCTACAAGGTCAGGTACAATATGAAATGATATGTCCCACAAAGTGGCTGAATAAAATTATCTTATATTTAATGCGTAGTTTCTATGAGTGTCTTAACCTTTTGTAAAGCTTGCATACTTCTTAAGTTTTATGATTTCTACAGTTTGCAGCCCCAATGGCTCGTCTTCGATATTCATGTTGAAATTATGTATTCATATCTCTTATGTTATGTCTTAGATTTACGTGCCTTCCCAGTCTTATATACTCAGTACATTTTCCGTACTGGCACCTCTTTCGTTTGGTCAATGTTTTCATGCCCATAGGTGCAGATAGATCCGGTGACGTCCCTCTCGAGTAGGGTGCTTGTCCCAACTGTTGGTCGTTGCACTCAACTTCTTTGGATTAGCCATTCAAATGTCAATAGGTACCGAAGTGTATGTTCTAGTTATTTTGGGAATGGCGGGGCCCTGTCACGACCAAGTCATGTACTATGTTTTGGCACTCTTAGAGGCTTGCAAACTAGTGTTTGGTTATATTTAATGGTTGGATATGACCATGCTGGAAACAATTGTGAAGTTGTTTAAATGTTGATGTTTCTTTCGTAGTCAGTTGTCTATATTTTACATTTCTTATATTATTACTTGACGGCCTCGTTGGCCTAGGTTTCATGATTAAATAGGTGTAAGGGTTCGCACGGGCCTTCGAACATCATTTGCTGGCCGCACCTCCCAAGGTTGTGACAAATATGGTATCAGAGCAGGTAAGTCCTAATGAGTCTGTAAGCCGTATCTAGTAGAGTCTTTTTTATGGGTATGTCATGAACCATACTTATAAATAGGAGGCTACGATATCTAGGGTGAATACCTTTTTTCTAATGTAGATCGTGTGATGGAGCTGAGTCATAAGTATTCGCTTCTAATCCCTATCTTGTTTTTGTGTTTATAGCGATGCCTACCTAGAGACGTCATGCAATTATTCAGGGATTAAATGAAGAGGTAGGGGAGGGTACCAGTTAGGTGCCACCTTCTCATACAAATCATCATGAAACTCATAATGAGGATGGTACTCCGGTTTCGGGGAGATCACCACTACCTTGGAATAGCACACAGAGACTAGTGTAACTCTTGTTCCTCCCCCCGTTACTTCTAACCAGGATTTAGATATGAGAAGTGCAGTACAATTGTTGACTCGATTAATGGCATCTCAGGCCCAACGTCAAGACCATGCCACCTCAGATAGAGCAATCAGTACGAGTGTTTGAGATTTCATAAATTTGGATCCTCGGGTATTTACAGGAACAGATCCAAACAAGGATCCCCTGAATTTTCTAGATCAACTGTAGCAGACTTTATGAGTTATGCATTCCATGATACTGAGTTCATAGAGCTTGCCTCCTGCAGATTGCGGGATATAGCTGTGACTTGGTTGAGACCGGGGAACAGTCTAGGGGATCTCTTGCCCCAGCAACAGGATGGAGGGAATCTTTTGAGGTATTCTTGCAGCAGTATTTGCCCGTTGAGCTCCGCCGAGCAAGACAAGATAGATTCTTACGGTTTGAGCAAGGCAATATGAGTGTTCGGGAGTATTGCATGCAATTTAACTCCTTGGATAGGTATGCTCCTTCGGTTGTGGGTGAGATGAGTGACTGAGTACATTGATTTATTGGCGGTCTGGGACTACATCTGATAAATAAATGTAACACAACTTCTTTGAATCCGATTATGGATATTGCTCATATTCAAGCTTACACGCAGAACTTGGATGATCGCAAGAGGCTACAACTAGCTGCTCGAGAATTTTGACCAGGGCCAATATATGAGAGTCCTGTCCACGGGTGACACAGGAGAGTTTCAAGGCACGTTTAGACTTCCATTTTCTCAATATTCACCTAATTAGGTGGCTAACGTGCCATCACAGTTCCATGGTCATTATCGAGAGGGAACCACTTATTCCGATCAGGGCTAGAATTCCCGAGGACAAATCTCATAGAATTAGTAGGGATAATAGTAGGTAGAGATCCCCAATGCCACATTGTGGAAGAAATCATTTTGCGCATTGTCACCAGGGTTCAGATCGTGTTATTCTTGTAGACAGCCCGGTCATATCATGCGTTTTTGACCAGTGAGAAATATGAGTGGCAGGATGCCACAAACGGGATCTGCAGCAGCCTCTTCATCTTCAGCTCATCGTGAGCAAGGTATGCACCCACAGAAGGGAAGAGGTAGAGGTAGAGGTAGAGGTGACTCTCTCGGGCGGATAACAGAACTGCATTTTTGCGTTGTCAGGTTAACAAAACCTAGAGTCATCACCAGACTTGGTCATAGGTATAATATATGTATTCTCTATTAGTGAGTATGGTTAAATAGATCCAAGCTCTACATTGTTGTACATTACCCTATTTGTTACTGGTAAATTTGGTAATGAACAAGAAATTTTACGACAACCGTTTGAAGTATCCATGCCCGTGGTAGTTAGGCGAGGTATATAAGGTTGTGATGTGATGATTCATGATCACCATACTTTGGCTGATTTGAATGAATTCGAAATGATAGAATTTGATGTTATTATGGGCATGGATTGGTTGGCCTCTTGTTATGCTGCGGTGGATTGTTGGAAGAAAGTTGTTTGCTTTAACTTTCCGAGAGAGTCCGTTATCGAATGGAAGGGTGATGTTGCATCACCAAAAGGGAAGTTTATTTCCTACCTTAAGGCTCGAAAGATGATCACGAAACGATGTTTCTATCATTTGGTGCGGGTGGAGGATGCGGAGGCGAAGCCCCCAACCCTTCAATCAGTTCCGGTTGTTAGTGGATTCCTGATGTGTTCCCTGACGAGCTCTCGGGTATTCCACCCGAGAGAGAGATAGAGTTTGCCATTGATGTGCCACTCGATACACAACCGATATCTCTTCCTCCGTACAAGATGGTTCTTGCTAAGTTGAAGGAACTAAAAGATCAGTTGAAAGACCTTGTCACGACCTAAGTTCAACTAGTAGTGATGGCACCTAATCCAACCCGCTAGGTAAGGCAGTTAGAAACAACAATCCAGTTCATTATGTTTTACTGAGAAATGTAATGATAATATAACTAAACTTCTATACAAAGAATTTTTCAAGGACTAGTAGTACAAATCATGAGCTTCTTAGATTTAGAGTTTACAAAGTTGATACGAAATAAATACATCATCCGTTTGAAATTTACGTGAACATAGTAATAATTCTAAAGCCACCAAGAACAAAAGGCAGCAATGACCGGAGCGTAGGTATATCTTCAATGCCATCTCCCGCCATACACAACAACATCAACATAAAAAATCTGCACGCAAGGTGCATAAGTGTAGTATGAGTAGAACCGACCCCATGTACTGAATAAGTAACAAACATAATCTTAGGTTGAAAGCAGTGATGAGCTGGGACAAAGGTCGGAGTCTAAAACCAATAGCCAACAATAGTTCATAAAAATATAATAAAAGTGATAAACTCAGAGATATGATGCTCAGCTCATTCACAGTTACGGAAAATAGTCATGCTTTCCAAGTATAACAGTAAATCCCAAATCTTTCATCGAAAACACCAAATATATGAGTAAGTCTGAAAACTGTGATTTTTCCCAAAAACATTCAATAACAAATAAGTTGTTTCATTATCAAATGGCATAAGGAAAGTACATCTCTATGCCTACATGTCAATGTGTATGGGAAATAATCAATTATCATATGTCGTCTAGCATGGGAATATAAATCTCGATGCCTACATGTCAAATGTACATGTCAGATCATGAATGTCACAATTCCGTATAGCATGAGAAAATGCATCTTTATGCCTGTATGTCATATATGCATGTCAAATGAAATGCATCATAGTGAAGAACTAATGTACTCACACTCTTAGAGTACTCAACATCACTGTCTCACACTTCCACTCATCACGCTCAATCACTCAGCACACACACTCACTTAACACTGAACAGGGCAGGTCCAACCCTTAACACTCTCAATCACTAAGCACTGTACAGGGCAGATCCAGCCCAAATGAATTAATAACAAATGCGCTCACTGTGGGTGCGGACTCTGAAAGGGCAGATCTAGCCTAAGCTGTAATAAGCCAATCATGACATGAATCAATAAAGCCTGCTGCGGCATGCAACCCGATCCCATCATGAATCAATAATATCTACTGCGGCTTGCAGCCTGATTCCATCAATATCACTCACAATACGACTCTTAGGCCTCAACTCAGTCATCAATTGCTCCAGTCTCTCGGGCTAATAATGACATGAAAATAAGCCCAAAAATGATGTATGATGTATCAATAAATAGCAATAGAGACTGAGATATGATAGGAAAATAAATGAGTATGACTGAGTATGTAATTGCAATGTAAGAAAATAACTCAACAGTAGAAATAACCTCGGTGGTTCTCAATAGGATAAGCATATAGCCTAGACATGGTTTCTAACTTGGATCACACAGCTCAATTACTCTAGCACGTAGAAATTTTATGAATAAAAACAATATGAGGTCACTACACAGTACCACATAATCAATCGAGTCATAATTCACACGATGCACGCCCACACGCCCGTCACTTAGCATGCATGTCATCTCAATTCCAAACACATATCGCGTAGATTCAGGGGTTTCAATTGGTTCATTAAGCCGTCCAGGTAAATATGAATTTCTTGTCAGTTTAGAAGTGCTACTTACCTCGAACAAGCCAAATCCAATATCGAGCAAGCCAAACGATACTCTAAAATGCATTCCCGCACGTTCCGACCCTCCGAACGGCTCGAAACTAGCCAAAAGCAACTCAAATACATCAAACAATGCCTAAGGAAACAATTTCAAGTGACAAAGGTTGGGTATTTAATCAAAAGCCCATAGTCAACCAAAAACTCAAACCCAGTGATAGCATCCTAGGAAGCTCAACTCTACTCAAGGACAAGGATGAAGCTTTGGAATCTCAAAGATGGCCTTTAACAAGATGTCAAGGTAAAAAGTTGCAAAATAATGCCATTAGACCTCAAGTGCAAATAAAGAAGTTGTTAATTGGGAGGAAGAGCTGAAGGATAAAGGATGTGAATTGGCTAGGTGATGGCATCAAGGACACATAGAGTTTTGGAAGCTCCAAGAAAGCCATTTATGAGATCTCAAGCTAAAGAGTTGCACACTAAGGTTGCTGGACTTCAATGGAAACTAAAGAAGCTTTTAATTGTAGAGGAAGAGCTCAAGCCTAGAGGAGATGAATTATCCAAGTTTTACAATTATTTGGTGGCCCAAATTGATGTCCAAGAGGAGGAATATTGGGTCACCAAATCAGCCTTTGGAGTCCACCAAAAGGGCTCAAAATGAGCTTAAAAGTGGTCCAAAAGGGTGTGTTTCAAAAGGATCTTAATTGGAGTCCAAATCAGTGGCCCAAACTAGTAGTTTCAAGGTTCAAATCTACCCCCAAAGGGATTTGGCCGCCCACCCTCTTATATTTTTGTATCTTTTATTACTTAGCAACCATCCTACCTAATTTTTGATGACTTTTGTTACCCCTTAGCAACCTCCTATTTAATTTTAAGGACTTTTACTCCTATAAATAAGGAGTTCTTCTTATTCATTAGGCACTTCATTATTGATCAAGAATATCATAATTTAAGAGTTCTTTTGAAGCTTTGTTACTTATGGTTTGAGATTATTCTTTCAACCTTTACTTGTTCATAGTTCGAGGTAGTAAGATTACTTCTCTTTTGTGATATCTTTGATTCATTTGTGGTATTCTTAGAAGGCGATTAATACTAGTTATTGATTGTTGTCTCAAGTTACTCGTAAAGTGGTCAAGATCCGAATCTATTGTTTTGATTTATTTTTAAAAAAAGGCGTTTGATTTCTTCAATAAATCAAGAAGTTGTTGCTTGGATCTTATCAAGGCTATAGAATTTGTGTTCTTGGAAGCTCCTGGAATTCTTTCCTTGAATTTTCCCATATCCTTTATGCTCTGCAGTTCAATTCAAGTTGTTCAATTCCTTATTATTATTGCTTCCGCATTTACTTCTCAAAGTCTTACTCTAGTTTGGATTCCCGACCTTGTTGTTATCAATTGGTATCAGAGCGGTTCTATCAAGGTTTTGTTCTTGATAATTCTGGGGATTTCTTGAATACTAAGAGCAAAAACAAATAAGTTAAAAAAACAAAAAAAAAACGAAAATCAGTTTGGAAAAATGAGAATTGCTTGCTCTCTAGGAACTTTCTTTGGTATCTAATTTGTTTCCAAACACTATGAAATGAAACTAGAAGGGAGATCCCAGATATCAAAGATAAGATAAAATTTCAAATTTTCTTACTCTTTCTAATCTAAATATATAATCCTTTCCTTTTTGTTCGTGTCTTGTTTTAATCGAGCCTAATAGTTCTAGGATCTGGTTCTTCTTTCATTAGTTTTCCAAAAATCTAAATTTTACTAATTAACACTTCATACGAGTTGGGTTTAATAATAAATCTACAAATTATTTTGTTCAAAGGTTATTTTGAGAGGAAAAAAGGCAAAGAGAGGTGAGAGCATTATAGGGAAAGAGCCAAAGTTGAGAGACATATTTCCTTTAACCTATGTTAAGATGTCTCAAACAGGTAGTTACAATGGAAGAAGTAGAGCTATGACTCAACAACTTGAAAAGTCGAACTTACAATATGCTGAATAGAAGGAAGACAATAGTAAAGTTATTTTTCAAACAAGAGTTAAAGTGATGTCTGCAATTTATGCCTTTAGAATTGACAAAGCAAATCTATAACTTAATTAGCACTTATATGGTTGAGAAATTGAACTTGCCTTGTGTTGAACATATTGAACCCTACATGTTGAAAGGAGTAAAGGTAGATGGAAGAGTGTTCTTTCCATTCTCTATTGGAAGGTATGAGGATGTGATTTGGTGTGATGTCATTCCCATGAATAGTTTTCATATCTTGTTGGGAAGGCCATGGTATATCTATGGAAGTGCTTCATATAGTATGGAAAAAAATAGATACTCTTTTGAGGTTAATGGGAAGAAACTCATTCTTGGGCCTTTGACTCCCTTACCAATTTGTAAAGATGAAAAAATTATTAAAGAGGATATGGAAAAATACGAGAGAGAAGAGAATGAGAGGAGTAAGGGAGTGCATGTTGACATTTCAAGAGAGGAAAAAGGAGAGGTTGTCTTGAGTGAAAAGAGTGGGATGTCAAGTGAGGTAAAGAGTGTTCTTGAGAAAAAAGAAAAGAGAGAAGGTAATGAGATAAACAAAGTCTGTGAGGTAGAGAGAGAAAAACTAGAGGGATTGAGTGAAAGCAAAGAAAAACTCTTTAGTGAGAGAAAAGAGGCTAAGGGGGAGGAAAACGTTTGTCTTGTCATAAAAGCCAAAGAAAGTGTAAGTAAGAAAAAAATTTCTTTACTTCTTAACCCATTAACTCTTTCTTGTTTTAGTACTTGTGATTTGGTGCAGCCACGTGTTGAAATACCTTTTGAAAGGGGTGGTGAGGCGCAAGAGATGGTGGCAAAACATCCAATTAGATTCCAACATGAATTTGGCAATATCTATTCTTCTTGGATGGCGTATGACCGCTCCTGCGCAATTGCAGGTGCGACAACTAATCACGCATCTACGCATAAGACCGCTACTACACCCAAAGATTTCGCTTCTGCGCACACACAGGTGCGCCTCTTCCTCCACAACTGCGATGATCCCTCAACCAAGCCTATTTTCACTTCTACGACCAATTGTCCGCGTCTGTGGACTCGCATCTGCATCCATTCTTCCGCAGATGCGAAAACACCATAACCAACACTCTTTCAACAATGCAACATGCGACAAAATGATTCGAACCTCGTCCGAAACTTATCTGAGCCACTCGAGACCTCGTCCAAATATACCAACTCGTCCATAACATAACACGGACCTACTCGAGGCCTCAGATCATGCATAACAACATCGAAACAACGAATCACACCTCAAGTTGAACTTAGTTAACTTTTGAACTTTCAACTTCCAAATCTCGCGCGGCAACATATAAAATCAATCCGGAATGAACTCAAATTTTGTGTACAAGTTTCAAATGACATACTGAAGCTATTCTAATTCCCGGAACCACAATTCGAATACGATATCCTCAAAGCTGACTCTCGATCAAACTTATGAACTTTCTAAACCTTCAAATTTTCAACTTTCGTCAATTAGCGCCGAAACCTTCTAAAAATATCCAAATGCAAATCCGGGCATATGCCCTAGTACAAAATCACCATTCGAATCTAACGGATCCATCAAAACTCCAATTCGAGGTCAAATACTAAGAGGTCAAACTTGGTCAACTCTTACAACCTTAAAGCTTAAATCATGAAATTCATTCTTCCAAATCAAATTCCGAATAACCTGAAAACCAAAACCGACGATTCATACACGTCATAATACATCATGCGGAGCTACTCATGCCATCAAACTACCGAGCAAAGTGCAAATGCTCAAAATGACCGATCAGATCGTTACATTCTTGTCACGACCCAAACTGATGGGCCATGACGAGTGCTCGAGTTTTACTTGTCGAACACCCCTAAGCACACGTCTAAGACATAACATGAAACAAGGTTAGGTCATGCATAACATCTGTCAATACTGCTGAATCATGTGAATAACATACTTGAGGAAACATGCCCACAAGACATATATACATATACATGCGGAATATGGTAGGGCGAGCCGACAACGCTGCTATAGATAAACTATATATCAAAACTAGAAGCCGACAAAGACACATACTATCCAAAAATAAATGATTGTCTACAGACCTCTAATAGAGTTTACAACTGTGTAAAGGACGGGAATGTGCCACGTCATACCCATATATGTATACAAACATATCGTACCAAAATCCAAAAGCAGTTACGGATCAAATGGAGCACACCAACTCTCGCTGTGCAAGGATACTAAGAAGGGGGACCATCAGCGTGTCTACCTCAACCTGTGAGCATGAAACGCGGGCCCCAAGCAATAGGGACGTCAGTACAACTAATGTACCAAGTATGTAAGGCATGGAAAGTAGTATGTAAAGGACATAAAAGAAACCTGAAGTAAATGACTCAACCTGTGAATCTGAATAGCTTTGTGAATCATGAAACATTTATAATGTCATGCATATGCGTATGAATGTCATATCATGCATAGGGATATTCGTACATAACCTTATCAAGCCTCTGAGGGCATCCCATATATCATCTCGGCCTCCGTGGGCTAAATCATCAACGTATACCAACTGGTCAGGTGGTGGTGCATATTTAATGTTGTAACCTTTCCCCATATCCCATATACATATAATATACGCATATATAATGCCATCTGGTCATGGGTCAATGTACATATATAAATGAATGCAATGCATAATGAAATAAGTCAATAAGATCTCTCAGAATGTCATAAGATCAATATGCCTTCGGAAAAACATTATCAACTTACGTATTTTCTGAGACCCATGAACGGACAATATAATAATAGGACGCATGAGAATCAAGAACATAGGCATCCCTAATACTTCTATGAATAGAATCATTTATGAAAGTTGCGCGTTTGCTCGTTTCATATGGATCATGTCAAAAGTAAAGAAGGGATAGCCTTAACATACCTTTCTATGTATCATATGGATCATGTCAAAAGGAAAGAAGGGATAGCCTTAACATACCTTTGTTGCTTGGCTAGCAATAGCTCACGAGTTCTTGCATGCTCTACGAATGATAATCTACATTGTATAAATGATTTGGATCACAATCAAATAAATAAACCAAAAACTGGATTCACCACGACATTTTATCGAACATTTAGGTTGTATAAGCTTTATATCATCCTACAATGTGAATTCAACACTACTAGCTCTTCTCCTCTATTCACAACAAAACCACCATCACAAACAACTATACTTCACAATTTTCAGCAATAGGATACCTTAAGAAACCACTCAAACCCGTTCAACAACTAAAACACTTAATCAATAACCAAACTATGATCCAAATGCCCTCAAATACATAGAGAAGAGTATGATATTACCTTTATCAGCAAGGATAACAACACATATACATATTAATAGCTATATTTCCAGCCCTTCAACACAACCAAATCCTCCTCAAATGCACTACAATAACCTTTATTTCTACATCAATAAGAATTTAAAGTGGATTTCTCAAAGTTGAAGAGAAACTTATCTAGAAGGATTGTTGAATTCTTACCTTAATTATTTGAAGAAAAGGGATAAGATGAACTGGAGATAAGCCTTCCCAACACCTTTACACACAAAACTTTCAAACCAAGAAGAAAATTACAATACAATTTCCTTAGAGAGAGCTGTCTGTAAGGTGCAATCGTAAAGGGCTTCTAGTTGATTGAGATGGGGTTTATATGAATTGAATAATGTGCTATGGTTAATAAATTTGCTGCCTCAATTCAAGTTAAAGAACTCTTCATACCGTAAGAAAGAACTAACTTTCATTGCTGCCTCTATTCTCACTAAGAAACTAATTCAATTCAAGTAAAATACTAAGATAATTCATAACCCTTTGGACCGTGGGATCCACTTCCCCTATATAGAAAATATGAATTGTCCACCGTGCTCTTTATTTGCATAGTTAAATATGACAAAAATTCTTTCATGGCTCAGGTCTATTTACATATGCCAAGCGACTCA